>CM029012.1:254831455-255110377 GCA_016801055.1 Panax notoginseng
CTTCCATGAATTCAATGATCATTATCTTCTTCGGTTGGATTCGCCAACAGACAATTCCCAATGAACAAGCTTCTTAGATGATGGAGACTTGGATGATTTCTCAAGTACTCCAAACTTTGAAGTTTACGAGAAAATCCAAGTAAATCACGGCCTCTTTGTTTCTACTCGTCAGGTTCCAACACACATTCTTTCACCAAATAGTTCCTTCAGAGACGGTTAAGGTCCATCTAAATCCAGTTATAGTTCACAGCTTTCCAACATCAAAACGAGATTCACCAACAATGCCTGCAGAGAATACAAATCTATTCCATAAGTTTAAGGCATTCGCAACAACAAAGTTGGTTGGAACTACTAAATCTTTGAGGCCATGGAGGAAAATAGAAAGCCCCATTGTTGGTATAATTGCACTTATTTTGGCATACTGCTTATACATGGGGGAACACATGGATGATTACAAGAATTTGCGCGAGCGCGATGATTTTGCTGATGGAACTAAAATGGTGAAGAGAAGAAGAGAGAAAGGTTGTCATTCCATTGAAAAACTTGAGAGTAATGTGAAGTGGGATTATGAGGAGAAGAAGGTTAAATTTGTGGAAATGACAGAATGGGGCAGTGTTGTTTTGATCAAGATGTGGCCTTGTCTCACCCTTGCTTTGGCTAGCTATTTCTACCATTTGGGTGCAGCACATTTTACCAGCTAATTTATATAATTACTTCCTCTTGAAGTTGGTTAATTGTTTTATTAATGTTTTAACTAACCATAGTTGTTTAATAGGAAAGGCACAAGTAGTCTTTACCTAAGTTGGAGTCTAATTTATCTTTTATATATTTGTATATTTTTTTAAGTTCTAGTGGTTAAGGGTGTAATTGGATAAGATTAATTAATGAAATACACTTTTTTATTTTTTTGATAAGCTGTTGTGATTTAACGAGCAGCTTTGTTTTGAAGTGTTATGGTGAATGGTTAAGTTGGAAAAGACTATTACATACTCCCTCTTATTCATATTAAATGTCTTTTTAGAGTTAAGCACACTTATTAAGAAATAACACAAAATATCTTCTGTATCCCTAATTAATTATTTCTCTCTCCACAATGTTCCATGGAATTGCATTTACTATATAAGCATATTAAATAGAGGGGTAAATTAGGAAAAAATAGTGCAATATTGCATAGGGATTCCAAAACGACACTTATATAGAATAAAATGAAACTCTCTAAAAAGACATTAATATGGATAGGAGGGAGTATGAAAGAAGGTAAGTAATTAATGTTATTTTTATGGTCACTGTTTAAACTTCAATTCTAACTTTCGTGAGGAGTGACAATTAATGGGATTCTAGCAAGCACGAACTAATAAGGTGTTTGTGAATTTTAAATTAAAAGAATAGAAAAGAAAATAGAAAGAGAGAAAAAAAATTTGATAAGAAATTAAAAGTCTCTTAATTTATTAGGAGTGAAAAGAAAATAGAAAGAGAGAAATTAATTTAAAACAAAAAAATCCCTAAATTTTGAGATTTTTTTATTAATTAAATATTTAGAATGACTTATTAAAATTATATCCTTCAATTAATATTTTCATAGTGAAGTCATGAGATCTCTATGATCTCCTCATAGACTTTAATTTCCACTTAATTCTTATGTCTACTTTATTAATTTAATTTATCACCAGCTAGCATTTATTTTATTATCATTAATTATAAATTTTAAGTAAGGAACTGATATTCTTTATTTATTGGGTTCAAAGGCTAGGCAAAATTAACTTTAGCTTCAACTTTGAGAAGTGGTGACATCCGTTGTATTATTATGGGTGTGTCTATATATTTTCTCATCATTTTATAATTAATAACATATGATATATATATATATATATATATATATATATATATATATATATATATATATATATATATATATATATATATATATATATATATGGATAATAATTCATAGTATCTAATATTTGTTATAGATCAAAATAGATAAATATTATCTCTATCCTCCATTATAATAATGAACAACCTAAATTAAAAATCAGTCTTTGTCATCCGATAGAATTACTAGCTGATGGAATTAAAAAATTCTCTGCACAATCATACTCTCATTCCGTCCGCTAAAATTAATTCCGCTAAAATTAATTACTTTATTACATTCATTGTTTAATGGTTGGTAAATCAGTAACACACTGTCAAACCGTCCAATAGTTCTCTCTCTCTTTCTCTCTCATAATTCAATTCTTGTCCCTAAAACAAAAAAGCTCATACATGGCTGTAATACCCAAAAAGACCCATTCCCTGCCTATTTAGAAGTTGTGGAAGAAATCATGAAAACTTACATGTCACTGCCACCTAGACCCACCATTTAAGAGCTTGAAGTTGCTATCTCTGTTATCAAAATTGTAAATTCTGAAGAGCAGCTGAGACTTGAGGAGATATCCAATCAATTGGCTCCAAAAGATGTTCCACCATAGCTTTTCTCTGTGCTACAACAGGTCAGAAAAACCATGGTCTTGATTTAGAGTCATGAACAAAGCAAAGAGGCCTTGCTATTGGTTAAACTTGACAAAATTCATCACACATTTGATGAGCTCATTCAGAGAGCTTCTGCGTTGGTTTCTAGAGGTACCCAGATGGAAGATCAGAGTAATTTTGTGTATCGAATTGGTAAAATTGAAAGAGAAGTGGTTATTAATGATGAGGTAGTGAAAGATGAGATTTTGATCAAGAAAAAGGGAAGCTGATGAGGAATCAAAGGATTGTAATTGTGTTGAGAAGATGACTCAGCTGCTGAAATAAAGTTGTTGGAGTAATTTTTGAATAAGTCAAAATGTTTGAAAGCTTCAAAGTAGTTGTTGCTTGAAAATAGGAAAGTAGTTGTTGCTTGAATGAAAAGATAAGTTCCTGGATTCATGAGCTTGTGATGCTATTTTTTACAATTTGTTATGCATTTCTGTTATGTTTCTCATGTATATAAAGCACTTTCTAGTCAATAAAATATTAAGGTCATTTGGCAGCTCATTTAGGTTCCTATATGTTTTTAATTTGTTACTGTTCTTGTGCAAAATAACAACATATTGGTATCAGAGCAGTTTTCTTAAGGGGTCTGTGTGAGAAATCCTGAGAGTATTCTTTCACCAAAACACCAAAATACATAAATACCTAACCTTTCTAAGCATGGCCTCAAATGTTTTCTCTCCAATAATACCACCAGTTTTCATTGGTGAGAATTATCAAACACGGGCAGTAAGGATGACTGCTTATTTGCAAGCAGTTGATCTTTGGGAGGCAGTTGAAGCTGATTATGAAATCACTCCATTGTATGACAATCCCACTGTCCAAGAAATCAAGGTTCACAAGGAGAGGACAACTAAAAAATTCAAAGCCAAGTCATTCCTCCATTCAGCAGTTTCTGAAGTTCTTTTCACCAAGATCAAGACTTTGGAGTCAGCCAAAAACATATGGGATTATCTCAAAACTGAGTTTCAAGGCAATGACAGATCAAGGAGCATGCAAGTGATGAACTTAAGGAGGGAATTTGAGATACAAAGGATGAAGGAATCAGAGACCATAAAGGAGTACTCTGATAGGCTGCTGAGCATAGTAAACAAGGTAAGGTTTGCTTGGAGAAGACTTGTCTGATCAAAGGGTTGCTGAAAAAATCCTAGTAACCATACCTGAAAGGTTTGAGTCCAAAATCTCCTTTCTTGAGGAGTCTAAAGACTTAAAAAGTATTTCCTTGGCAAAATTTTTGAATGCTTTACAGGCACAGGAGCAGAGAAGACTAATTAGGCAAGAAGGGTTTGTGGAAGGAGCTTTGCAAGCCAAACTACAAATCCATGATAGAAGTAAAGGCAAGAAAAGAAGAGCAATAAAGACAACTCAAACAAAGGAAATACTGGAGCTGGAGGCAGTAACAACAAAGGAGGAACTTACCCTCAATGTCAGCATTACAAAAAGACAAATCAACCTCAATCTAGGTGTTGGTGGAGGCCTGAAATCAAGTGCAGAAAGTGCAACCAGTTATGTAAGACCCCGAATTTTATGAAATAAAAGTATTCAATTTTTCTTATAATTACTATTCAGTAAATGGTTAAATTGATAAATGTTAAAGTTAAGGGTGATATATGATTTTTTTTTCAAAATACACAAGTGGTTATAAAATAATCATTGTTGTCGGGGAATATTCGTTTGGTCGTGGAATATTCTTTCTGTCGGGGAATATTCGTACGACGGCACAGCTATTTGTGGGCCCCATAACGAATAACTGTCGGGTGAAGAAAACGACAAATTTGAGTTTTTACAAATAACGGCGTAGTTGTTACCGTTAATACTGTTGAAATACCCGGTGGTTAAAATACAGTAATACGCGTTATTGCATAGTAGCACACGGTATTGCACAGTATTTTTGAAATTATTGATTCTTACGTAAGAAGGCACTACTCAATAATTGTTACAGTAATTACTGTTCAATATTTTACTTTATTGATTCAATAATTGTTGCGTTGATATTTTATATTATTGTTGTTTCAATAATTGTTGTTGCACAGTATTTCCCATTATCAGATCAATAATTCATATTATTTGAATAATAGATAACATTATTGGCAATGACTAGAAAGTTCTGTCTAAGGAGAGGTTTGGTCATCTAATTGCGCGCCAGTAAGAAAAAATTCTTATTGGAAAGCCCCCTCTTTCCTGGGAACGGCCTGGTTGTCATAAATGTGATTCTGTAATATTATTTGTGAATAATTAATTATTGATTCATATGATAAGGAAATATTTATTTTATGTGGATATAAATGAGGGATATATTTTTGTGGTTAAAAATGAAGGAGTTAATGTTGAGGTTTTTATCAGTATTTTTGTCGGAATGGAGGTATTAAAAATCAGGGTTTTTGAGATATTTTGCGGGGGTTATAATTTTTAATCCGACCGTTGGATCGTGGTAATTTTTGGATATGTTATACATATATAAGTTGAGTATATGCCCACAAATTTTGAACCGTTAAAAATGAACGTATGATTTATTATGAATTTTACGAGATGACTGGTTCAGAAATTGTTGAATTTTCGGAATTTATCATTTTGGTGGAAAATTCTAGAATTGGTGGGCCCCACTTGTGGTTGGTGAAGAAATGTGCTGAATTATATTTCAAATGTGGTGGGTGGGAATAGTAGCAGGTAAAGCCATCAGGTTGCAGGTCAAACCTACCAAAATTTTCCTATAAATAGAGGGCTAAGTTAGAATTGAAAATCACACCAGAAACATAAGCTTTCTCTCTTTCTCTCTCTATATTATGAAGCATATTTTGTGAGTTTTTAGATACTTGGTGAGTTGCTATTCATTAGTGCAAGTTTTCTTCAGCATCATATCCGATATCCAGTCAGAAGTACTGCTCTTTTGAGGTAAGGGATAGTAAGGGATTGTAAGGGATAGTAATGGATTTTAAGGGTTGTTATGATTTTCAGTTTCGTAATTTTTCTGATCTTCAAAAATTCTGGAAAAATTTGAAATGATATTTTGATGAGTTTTCTTGATTGTGTCCAAAAATGGTGATTTTTGGATGTATAGATTGAGAGTTATGAATTTTATGAGAAAAGACTATTTTAAAAGTAACCGCTTATAATTCCTTGTGGTTAACTCCAAAATTGATAAAATTTTTATTGGGAGTACATGTATATGATAGAAGTATACTCTGTAAATTTCAGAATTTTTAGACAAAAGTACAATTTTTGATAAATGTCTAAATATTCGGCTATTTTGGCCATATGAAAAATAGTAAATGACTTTTAAAAATTCTGAGAAAAATATATGTTCAATATGGGACTATATTATGCTAAATTCCAGAAAAGAAATATTTTTGGAACTGATTTGGTATTTTTCATGAAAATGGTCTAGTTATGAGTAAATGAATTAAATATGTTTTGTGAAGAAAGAAAATTGGAAAATAGGATTTTATGGCTTGAGAATCCTATATGAGGTATATGCAGATTTTTGATGAGGGTTTTGGTTATTGATGATGAAATTGTAAGAGTTGGCATTTTATGATGATTAAATGCATTAATTAGTAAAGTGTAAACAATTAAAATAAATTGTTTATAAATTTAAGTAATGTTATTCTTTCAATATCATTATACCAAAATATTGGTATGAATTTTATTGTAGAATTTCTATCTTTTGTGTCGGGGTTACTATTCATGAGTTACGAATATTACTCTTGAGATTAAAACTATATGTTGATCATATTATTTTTATCATCATATATAACATTTTTATAACCCTGATGTTGAAATTCTCTTTCACTGGAGTGTAAAGATGGGTAGATTATTGGTATGATCATGACTAGGGTTCTCTTTGGCCTGTAGTGCAAAGTTGAATTGTGACTGGTATGATCATGACCATTGAATTTATAATTGAATATCTTAAGCTTAAGTGCAAAGGTGAATTGATCAACATGGTTATAATTATTATTTATATAAATTCTGAAATGATTATATATTTCTTTGAGATATGAATATATTTGGCCTGTAGTGCAAATATGAATTGTTGATGAATATCTTTGGCATGTAGTGCAAAGATGGCCTGTTGATGAATATCTTTGGCCTGTAGTGCAAAGATGAACTATTGTTGAATATCTTTGGCCTGTAGTGCAAAGATGAAATATTGATGAATATCTTTGGCCTGTAGTGCAAAGATGAATTGTTGATGAATATCTTTGGCCCGTAATGCAAAGATGACATGTTGTTGAATATCTTTGGCCAGTAGTGCAAAGATGAACAGATGTTGAGATAAACATGACCAACTGGTGATACAAATGAATATCTTTGGACGTAGTGCAAAGATGAAGTTATTAGTATGATTATGAACAGGAAATGTGATTTGGTGTAACCATGATCTTTGATGTTTCAGGTAAAGATAGGTGATGAAAATTATCATCGTCCTGGATGAGAAGAGGAATTTAGAACTACAGTTATGATTATGAGTTATTCATATGATTGTGGACCAGAATTGTTGATTGATGTTACAGGGATAAAATATTGTTGGTGGATTTTTAACATGGAGAAGATAATAGACTTTATAGTCTATTTGACTCTTCTAATGGATTGCTCGTTCCGCTGCAACTATGGTTGAAATTTTTATCATTTACCATATGTTCTAAATCTCTGATTTATTGTTGATGAAGGCTATTGATAATTGAATTATCTTTAGTCATGATATTCTTTACTGAGCTAGTTGTGCTCACCCTTTTGCTTCACAATTCCTTTCAGGTAATAAGAGTGTAGCTGGGTCGAGCGGGGGTAACAAGGGAATAGAACGGTGGTCATCATTTAGTAGTTATATTTGGTGAAGAAAATAGGGTGAGGCGAAACCAACGTTGGAAGGGTGTTTTGTCACTATCATACAAGATGTCTAATGACATACAACCTCGTGTCATCATAAGACAGGGTTGTGCTCATCCACTTGCTGAGTATATCTATGGGCACTACTTATATAATCTTGGTGTTTGTTTGAAGTATAATTCTCAATTAGAGACAGTGGAGATAATGATAAGTCAAGAGAAGACTCACCATTGGGAAGAATATGATAGTAATCTTCTCGTTTTTCTTTGGGGTCTATTGGGTCAACCAAGGATAATTCTGTGGCCATATGATATCTATCATAACCTAGACGCGTGGCCTCCCATGTACGAAGGTTTCCTTGAGCACTTTCCAAATATTCTAATTTCTAAAACAGTTTTTGACTATACCTTTATGTAAGGTACCTTTGTGAGGTGTTGATACATGATGGTGTCCAATGTCACATTTGGTATATATTGTATCCAAACTCACAGTATATGTGTTGTTGTATTTTGCACGACAATTGTTATAATAAAATTGTAGTTGTTTTCTATACCATGTATTTGACGACTCAGAATGGGTTGGGTGGAATGGACCTATTTTGGGTCGTTACAAGTTAGGCCACATAGAGAAGGTTTGCAGAAGTAAACAACAGCAAGACGGTGAAGTTAAAATAGTGGACCAGCAGGAGGAGAAGCACCTGTTTGTTGCCTCATGTTATGCAATCAAAAGCTCTAATGAACATTGTGACGCCCCCAAAATTAGGTATACATCACCCATCTTGGGTCGTCAGATACATAGTACAGAATACAAATACAACTTACTAATACAACTGTCGTGTACAATACGACAAAACATAAACTGTGAGTTTGAATACAAATATTATCTTCTAGAGAGTATTCATACTCAAAAGGAGTCCTCATTACATTTATTAACACACCATTACATAGAATAGTGAGGACTACTAACTAATACTATCATTCGGACCATCACTCCGTTCCCCGACTTGCCCCAGCTACGTTCTCATTTCCTGAAGAGAACAGTGAAAGAAAGGGTGAGCTCAACTAGCCCAGTAAGAAATATTATGACTAAGATAATGCAGAATAAATTATCATTAGCCTTCAACAATGTTAAACTGATAAAATATAATAGACATCAAGTTTAACTGCAGCGGAACAAGCAATCCATTAAAAGAGTCAAGTAGAAAATAAACTCTACTATCTTTTATGATTTAAAAGGTTTTTCAACACTGTGATCGCTGGGACTCAGCTTAATAAAATAATCCACATCATCGAATCACCCCTGCACTACGGCCAAGGATATTCGTGTATTCATTAATGGTCATGATCATGCCAACAACTGTCCATCAATGCACTACGGGCCAATGAGGACTTTTACCACATCATTTGTAACATTACGGTCATGATTATACCGAATAATCCCTGGTCATAATCATACCAAGTCCATCTATGCACTACAGGCCACAGATGACTTTTAACATTTTATAAACATGAGGATGATGACAATGATATAAGAATTCAATAAAACAAGTTCAAGAATTAATTTATCCAAGAATTAACAACGTCCAAATTGTCAACATGATACTGCTTTGTGGAGTAAAATTCAAGAATGCTTAGAAGAATATTTTCATGAAAAGATACTGGATGAAACGCAATTATCAAGGATATTCCACAAATTTCATGGAGTATAGAAGTCAAAACTTAACCAACTGAGTATAATAAAGAATGGAATAACAAAAGAAATCACCATGCATGCGATAGACCGCACAGACAGGTTATTCCACAGAATAATAAATAATGGAACCAGGTCCGGCGTAAAACACACAGACAGGATATTCCAACAGAATAATAATAAAGACGGAACCAGGTCCGATGTAAAACACACAGACAGGATGTTCCAACAGAATAATAATAAAGACGGAACCAGGTCCGGTGTAAAACACACAGACAGGATGTTCCAACAGAATAATAAAAGAATGTCACCAAGTATAGGGTAGACCGCGTATACAGGTTATTCCAACAGAATAATAAGAAATGGAATAACAAAAGTTCTCTTCATGAATAAGAAAGAATAACACCCCTTACCGTTTTAAAGAAGAACTGAAATAAGGAAGTAGTTAAGTAGCAGAATACTCTTCTTCTCTCTCTCTCTCTATAGTTTCTCTCTCTAGAGTTCAGTGAATTCGTAAGAAATAATGAAGGAATGAGCTGCTATTTATAGAAAAATAGAATGCATAGTAACTAATCCATGAACGGTCCAGATTGATTACTTTAATCTGACGGTCCATATTTAAAGAAAAATCTTTTAAATAAAAAATAATATATTCTATTTATAGAATAACTTTAATAAAGTATTCTGTTTTATATAAAAAGATGTTTCTGTTTTATTACGTTAATAATACGAATAAAACAAAACGTCATTATCGCTAAATAATTCATATTATTAACTGACAATAATTGAATCAAACTGAGTGACTTCTCACATAAGCATTAATAATCAATACCGTGTGCTACTATGCAACCACACGTATTACTGTACTTTTACTACCGAGTAGTTCAACAGTATCAATGGTAAAACTTCCGCCGTTATTTTTAATAAAATATTTTTGTCGTTTTCTCAATCCGACAATAATTCTGTTGTGGGGTCCACCAATGATTGTGCCGTTGTACGAATATTCCCTGTTAAAACGAATATTCTCCGACCAATCGAATATTATATAACAACTTGCGTACTTTGCAAAATTTATAAATATTACCCACAACTATAACATTATATCAAATTAACTCCATAATATTCAAAAATGATATTTATAGAAAATTCATCTTTATTTATAAAAGTTGGGGTCTTACAACCTCCCCTTCTTATGAAATTTCGCCCTCGAAATTAGGGTACGTACCTGGTATGTCGAAGAGGTAAGGATACCTTGATTTCATTTCAGATTCTAACTCCCAAGTCATTTCCTCAACATCGTGGTTTCTCCACAAAACTTTGACTTGAGGTATAACCTTGGAGCGTAGAATATGTTCCTTCTTATCCAAGATTTGAACAGGAACTTCTTCATACGTCAAATCCTCCGCTATTTCGTCCGGTTCTAACTCAATAATGTGGTTCGGGTCTTCCACATATTTGCGTAACATGGATATGTGAAAAACGTTATGAACACGAGACATACTTGGCGGTAAAGCGAGTCTATAAGCCACAGTTCCTACTCGATCGAGGATTAAAAATGGACCGATGAATCGAGGATTGAGCTTTCCTCTTTTTCCAAATCTCGTAACTCCTTTCCATGGAGCAACACGTAAGAACACATGATCTCCTACATCAAATTCCACGTCCTTTCGATGAAGATCAGCATAACTCTTTTGTCGATCTTGTGAGGTTTTTATACGTTGTCGGATCGTTTGAATCTTTTCTGTAGTCATACGTACCAACTCCGGTCCCAACAACGTTGCTTCACCCACCTCATCCCAGCATACTGGAGAACGACATTTTCTTCCATACAATGCTTCGAATGGAGCCATGCCAATACTTGCTTGATAACTGTTGTTGTAGAAAAACTCCACCAATGGTAAGAACTTGTCCCAACTTCCCTTGAAGTCAAAGACACAGAGTCTTAATAAATCTTCTAGAGTTTGAATAGTCCTCTCTGATTGTCCGTCCGTCTGAGGATGATATGCGAACTAAATCGTAAACCTGTGCCCATAGCTTTTTGTAAACTAACCCAAAATCGTGAAGTGAATCTTGGGTCTCGATCAGAAACTATGGATACTGGCATACCATGCAGTCTTACAATCTCGTTTATGTACATACGAGCAAGACGTTCAAGTGTATAAGTTTCTCGTATCGGTAAGAAATGAGCAGACTTGGTCAATCTATCAACAATGACCCAAATCGCATCTATACCTTGAGAAACCTTAGGAAGACCGGTAACGAAATCCATGGTAATGTGCTCCCACTTCCATTCTGGAATTTCAAGTGGTTGCAATGGACCTTTTGGTACTTGATGCTCCGCTTTGACTCGTTGACAAGTTAGACACCTTGAGATAAACAACGCTATCTCTCTCTTCATATTGCTCCACCAAAATGTATGACGAAGATCATGATACATTTTGGTACTTCCAGGATGGATTGCAAACGGTGTGTTGTGCGCCTCCATCATGATTTCATACTTTAAATCAGGGTTGTTAGGAACACAAAGTCTGGAGTTGACTCGAAGTATTCCTTCTTCATCGATTCTTGCTTCCGGCATAGCACCTTCTTGCACTTTCTTCCTCATACGCATCAGCTCCAGGTCTGTAGCTTGAGCAGCTTTAACTTTATCGATTAAAGTTGGTTCTACTCGTATATTCGCCATCATCACATGGGTCCCTGGAGTCTTTAACTCTATCTCCATCCTTTGCAAGTCACACAAAATGGGCCTTTGTGTTGACAATATTGCACTCGTACTTGCATATGATCTTCTACTCAATGCGTCAGCTACCACGTTCGCTTTTCCAGGATGGTATTGAATGGTATGATCATAATCGCCAACGTCGTTGTCGCATGTTGAGTTCCTTTTGAGTGAAGAAATATTTGAGGCTTTTATGATCCGTAAAGATCTCCACCTTCTCCCCATACAAGTAATGCCTCCAAATTTTAAGTGCAAAGACAACAGCTGCCAACTCTAGATCATGAGTAGGATAATTCCTCTCATATTCCTTGAGTTGTCTTGATGCATAGGCTATGACTTTTCCATGTTGCATGAGAACGCATCCCAACCCTTTGCTCGAAGCATCACTGTAGATGACAAATCCCTCCGAGCCAGATGGTATTGTTAGAACAGGTGCTGAAATGAGTCTCCTCTTGAGTTCTTGAAAACTCTGCTCACATTCTTCGCTCCAACCGAACTTTGTATCTTTCCGAGTCAGCTGAGTTAATGGAGTAGCGATTCGAGAAAATCCTTCCACGAATCTCCGATAATAACCAGCTAAACCAAGAAAGCTACGTACTTCGGTCACTGATTTAGGTTGCTCCCAGCTTTGAATAGCTTCAATCTTTGCCGGGTCAACCGATATTCCACGACTTGATACTACGTGCCCAAGGAATGCTACCTCCTCCAGCCAGAACTCGCATTTCTTCAACTTGGCATAAAGCTTGTATTCACGAAGCTTTTGGAGTACCAGCCTCAAGTGTTGCTCATGATCTTCACGGCTTTTGGAATAAATAAGGATGTCATCAATAAAGACGACCACAAAGTGATCCAAATATTCCTTGAATACCCGGTTCATCATATCCATGAAGGCAGCAGGAGCATTAGTCAATCCAAAGGACATGACTAGGAATTCATAATGCCCGTACCGAGTTCTAAAAGCCGTCTTTGGAATATCCTCAGTTCTAACCTTCAGCTGATGATATCCAGAACGAAGATCGATCTTTGAAAAGAATTGTGCTCCTTGCAACTGGTCAAACAGGTCATCAATACGTGGCAATGGGTACCTATTTTTGATGGTGACATGATTCAACTCCCGATAATCAATACAAAGTCGCATACTTCCATCTTTCTTCTTCACGAATAGCACAGGAGCACCCCAAGGAGAAGTACTAGGACGAATAAAGCCAATGTCTAACAATTCCTGCAGTTGGATCTTTAACTCCTGAAGTTCAATAGGAGCCATTCGATATGGGGCTTTGGAAATGGGTTTTGTACCGGGTTCAAGGTCGATACAAAATTCAATTTCACGCTCTGGGGGTAGGCCAGGAAGTTCTTCAGGGAATACGTCAGGAAATTTATTAACAATTGAAATATCATTCAAAACTGACGTATTTTTGTTTAGATCCGTGACATGAGCTAAGAAAGCTTGACATCCGTTTTTCAATAAACGAATAGTTTTATGGCTTGAGATGACAGCGATTGATTTTAATGGTTTGGTTGCCTGAATTCGCATAATAGGTCGATTAGGAATATGAAAGCTAACAACCTTACGAAAATAATCAATTTTTGCATGATGAGTAGTTAACCAATCAATCCCTAGAATCACGTCAAAATCAGATCGACAGGTAATGTGTGGTACCAACTTGAACCAAACAAGACTTATAAATCGTGGATGTAATGAAGGTTTCTCCCAATGGAGTTTCAACAGATAAATCAAAGTCTAATTTCTCCGGAGTCAAATTTAATCGATGAGCGCAAGTAGGAGAAATAAAAGAATGGGTAGAACCGGTATCAAATAAAGTATAGACTTCGTTAGAGTTTATGATAAGCTTGCCCGTGATGACCTCATTCGGGTTCCTTGCTTTCTGGGAGGTCACAACAAACGCTCTCCCTTGCACTACCGGTTTCGACTTTTCTGGGACGGCCTTTGGTGTCTCCATCTTGGCTGAACTTGTTTTTGGTAAACGATAAAATCGAGCTAAATGACCTTCTCTTCCACAATTATAACATGCTTTAGACGGCATCGCGCAGTTTGGACTGATGTGCCCCTCCCCTCCGCATTTGAAACATATGATAGGTGGTCGTTCTCCTTCCTTAACAACGGGTGCTGGTGCTGACGTCTTTCCATCATTGTTGAATCTCCTCTTCTTGAAATGACCATTCTTATTGTTTTGGCCCTGATTACCACCGAAGTGGTTACCATTTCTGGCCTGTTGATTCCCTCCACGCTTGTTGTCACCGCTTCGATGACTGCTCTCACTGGTATTATCATTTTGCCGACTGCTCTCTTTTGGTTGCGTTGACTCGTTATCGCGCTCCACTAACTGAGCCCTATTCACAACATCTGAATACAAACACAGTTTATGAGAAATAAGATGTTGACGTATCTCAGGTTTCAAACCTCGTAAAAACATTCGCGTCATTCGCTCTTCATTATCCACCAAGTGGGACGCAAACCGGGATAACTCAGCAAATTTAGCCTCATACTGCGACACGGTCATATTATTCTGCTCCAATTTGATGAACTCCACCTCCTTCATGTGACGAACACTTTCGGGAAAGTATTTGTCATTGAACAGCTCTTGGAACTTCTCCCAAGACATCTTCAGTGCGGCAGGTTGAGTACGCTTAATCGATTCCCACCAATAATATGCCTCTCCTCGCAACATAAAGGCGGCAAATGGAACCTTTTGCTCCTCGGAGCATCCCAAGACATCAAATATCTTGGTAATCTGCTTTATCCATGTTTCAGCTATAAGTGGTTTTGGCTCTCCCTTAAACTCTGGTGGTCCCAGCTCCTTGAACTGTTTAGCGGTGACCGTCCGAGAGTTTTCAGTGTTTCCACCTATATTTTGGACAGGAGCCGCTCTCGCCTGCTGTTGCATGAACTGCATAAAGTTTCTGAACATTCCATCATTCATCATCTGGTCAGTGTTGTTGTTTGCATGAGGATTGTCACCTTCCTGATGCACATTATCCTGATTATTGATATGTGGTGAATCAACAGTCGCCTGTGCTCCATTGCTATTCTCAACATTCTCAGATGCCATTTTCAGATACTGCCACAAAATAAAAGTTAATTGATATGTCATATATTATCCTTATATTATGACCGACCAATTAAATACCATGCAAATAAACTTAGGTAGGTCATACTAGCGAAGGAATTCCCGTCTCTCCCCTCCTAGTTCTATTCTCACATCTTAGCCAGGGATCATATCCCTAAGCTCTGATACCAACTGTGACGCCCCCAAAATTAGGTATACATCACCCATCTTGGGTCGTCAGATACAAAGTACAGAATACAAATACAACTTACTAATACAACTGTCGTGTACAATACGACAAAACATAAACTGTGAGTTTGAATACAAATATTATCTTCTAGAGAGTATTCATACTCAAAAGGAGTCCTCATTACATTTATTAACACACTATTACATAGAATAGTGAGGACTACTAACTAATACTATCATTCGACCATCACTCCGTTTCCCGACTTGCCCCAGCTACGTTCTCATTTCCTGAAGAGAACAGTGAAAGAAAGGGTGAGCTCAACTAGCCCAGTAAGAAATATTATGACTAAGATAATGCAGAATAAATTATCATTAGCCTTCAACAATGTTAAACTGATAAAATATAATAGACATCAAGTTTAACTGCAGCGGAACAAGCAATCCATTAAAAGAGTCAAGTAGAAAATAAACTCTACTATCTTTTATGATTTAAAAGGTTTTTCAACACTGTTATCGCTGGGACTCAGCTTAATAAAATAATCCACATCATCGAATCACCCCTGCACTACGGCCAAGGATATTCGTGTATTCATTAATGGTCATGATCATGCCAACAACTGTCCATCAATGCACTACGGGCCAATGAGGACTTTTACCACATCATTTGTAACATTACGGTCATGATTATACCGAATAATCCCTGGTCATAATCATACCAAGTCCATCTATGCACTACAGGCCACAGATGACTTTCAACATTTTATAAACATGAGGATGATGACAATGATATAAGAATTCAATAAAACAAGTTCAAGAATTAATTTATCCAAGAATTAACAACGTCCAAATTGTCAACATGATACTGCTTTGTGGAGTAAAATTCAAGAATGCTTAGAAGAATATTTTCATGAAAAGATACTGGATGAAACGCAATTATCAAGGATATTCCACAAATTTCATGGAGTATAGAAGTCAAAACTTAACCAACTGAGTACAATAAAGAATGGAATAACAAAAGAAATCACCATGCATGCGATAGACCGCACAAACAGGTTATTCCAACAGAATAATAAATAATAGAACCAGGTCCGGCGTAAACGCACAGACAGGATATTCCGACAGAATAATAAATAATGGAACCAGGTCCGGCGTAAACGCACAGACAGGATATTCCGACAGAATAATAAATAATGGAACCAGGTCCGGTGTAAAACACACAGACAGGATGTTCCAACAGAATAATAACAAGACGGAACCAGGTCCGGTGTAAAACACACAGACAGGATGTTCCAACAGAATAATAACAGAATGTCACCAAGTATAGGGTAGACCGCGTATACAGGTTATTCCAACAGAATAATAAGAAATGGAATAACAAAAGTTCTCTTCATGAATAAGAAAGAATAACACCCCTTACCGTTTTAAAGAAGAGCTGAAATAAGGAAGTAGTTAAGTAGCAGAATACTCTTCTTCTCTCTCTCTATAGTTTCTCTCTCTAGAGTTCAGTGAATTCGTAAGAAATAATGAAGGAATGAGCTGCTATTTATAGAAAAATAGAATGCATAGTAACTAATCCATGAACGGTCCAGATTGATTACTTAAATCTGACGGTCCATATTTAAATAAAAATCTTTTAAATAAAATATAATATATTCTATTTATAGAATAACTTTAATAAAGTATTCTGTTTTATATAAAAAGATGTTTCTGTTTTATTACGTTAATAATACGAATAAAACAAAACGTCATTATCGCTAAATAATTCATATTATTAACTGACAATAATTGAATCAAACTGAGTGACTTCTCACATAAGCATTAATAATCAATACCGTGTGCTACTATGCAACCACACGTATTACTATACTTTTACTACCGAGTAGTCAACAGTATCAATGGAAAAACTTTCGCCGTTATTTTTAATAAAATATTTTTGTCATTTTCTCAATCCGACAATAATTCCGTTGTGGGGTCCACCAATGATTGTGTCGTTGTACGAATATTCCCTGTTAAAACGAATATTCCCCGACCAATCGAATATTATATAACAACTTGCGTACTTTGTAAAATTTATAAATATTACCCATAACTACAACATTATATCAAATTAACTCCATAATATTCGAAAATGATATTTATAGAAAATTCATCTTTATTTATAAAAGTTGGGGTCTTACAAACATTGGTTAGTTGATAGTGGCTGCACAAACCATACGACCTATGACAAAGAGCTCTTTAGAGAGCTGGATAGAACTAAAATTTCCAAAGTCAAGGTTGGAAATGGTGAGTTCATTGAAGTAAGAGGCAAGGGAACAGTAGCAACTGAAAGTATTTTAGGTACAAAACTAATTACTGATGTTTTATATGTGCCTAAAATTGATCAAAATTTGCTAAGTGTTAGTCAGCTACTGGAGAAAGGCTATAAACTGTTGTTTGAAGACAAAAAGTATATGATTAGAGATAAGGATGGCCACGAGGTGTGTACAATCAAAATGAGAGGTAAGTGTTTCTCTCTGGATCCAATGAAGGAGCAGATAACATATCAAGTCTCTATGAACACAACAAAAATTTGGCACAAGAGATTGGGCCATTTTCACCATGCAGCACTCATATATATGCAGAAAAATCAGCTGGTACAAGGATTACGTCCACTAGAAGAGCATGTACTTAGCTGCAAGGCTTGCCAATATGGAAAACAAAGTAGATTACCATTTTTGAAAAAGGCCTAGAGGGCTTCACAGAAGTTGTAACTAATACATACTGATCTTGGAGGGCCTCAGAGAACTCCATCATTAAAGGGAAGTAAATATTATATTACTTTTATTGATGATTTAACAAGAATGTGTTGGATTTACTTCTTAAGGTTTAAATTCGAGGTTGCAGTTGTGTTCTGGAAATTCAAAGCTTAGGTGGAAAACCAGAGTGGCTGCAAGATGCAAGTGTTAAGATCAGATAATGGCAAGGAATACACCTCAGAACAGTTTGATTTGTTTTATGAAGAAGCTGGAATCGAGCACCAGCTGACAGCTCCATACACTCCACAACAAAATGGAGTGAGTGAGAGGAAGAATAGAACACTCATGGAGATGACCAGATGTCTGCTACATGAAAAAGGGCTGCCAAAAAAGTTTTGGGCAGAGGCTACAAATACTGCTGTTTTTCTACTTAACATACTTCCAACGAGCTAGGGCTTTGAAAAGAAAAACACTCTTTAAGGCTTGGTATGGATACAAACCTTTATTACATAACTACAAAGTATTTGGTTGTCTGTGTTTTTCATATGTGCCTCAGGTGAAGAGAGACAAGCTTGATAAGAAAGCAGAACCGAGAGTCTTCATTGGTTACAGCAACATCTCTAAAGCTTACAGAATTTTTCAACCTCAAACAGGGAAAATTTTGATAAGTAGAGATGTTACTTTCATGGAGAATGAGCAGTGGAATTGGGATGATGGAGAAAAAGATCAATTTTTAGAAGATTTGCAACCTTCTGAAGACAATGTTGATGACCCACCAGTCAGGGGAACAAGACTGCTTTCTGACATTTATCAAAGATGTAATGTTGCTGTAATGGAGCCTATAGGATTTGAAGAAGCTGTAAAAGATCAGAAATGGATGGAAGCTATGAAAGAGGAGATGAGAATGATAGAGAAAAATCACACTTGGGAGCTTAAGGAAAAACCTCAAAATAGGAAGATTATAGGAGTTAAATGGGTGTTCAGAACCAAGTTAAATGCAGATGGATCAGTTAATAAGTATAAAGCAAGGCTAGTGGTGAAGGGTTATGCTCAAATCTATGGTGTTGATTTCTCTTAGACCTTTGCACCTGTGGCAAGGTTAGATACAATCAGGTTGCTGCTAGCAATTACAGCACAAAAAGGCTGGAAGGTGTATCAGCTAGATGTTAAATCAGCCTTTTTGAATGGTTTTTTGCAGGAGGAAATATATATAGAGCAGCTAGAGGAATTTTTTATGCAGGGGCATGAGGATAAGGTGTATTTACTGAAAAAGGCATTGTATGGTCTTAAACAAACCCCAAGGGTCTGGTATAGTAGGATATATAATCACTTATTAAGCCAAGGCTTTGTAAAAAGCCTAAGTGAATTTACTCTGTATGTTGATGATTTGCTTATAACAGGGAGCAATGAGGAGCTTATAAAGAAATTTAAAGCATAAATGTTTAAGGTGTTTGAGATGACAGATTTAGGCCTGATGTCCTATTTTCTGGGAATGAAAGTAAAGCAAAGGCAGCATGAAGTCTTTATTTTCCAACGAAAGTATGCATAGATCCTTAAAAAATTTCACAAGGAAGACGGCAAAGCTACATCAACCCCTAGGAATCAGAAAAAGAAATTCAGCAAGGATGATGGAGCTGATAAGGTTGATGAAGGTTTGTACAGGAGTTTGATTGGTTGCTTAATGTATCTTACAGCAACCCGACCTGATATAATGCATGCTGTGAGTTTACTTTTGAGGTTTATGCACTGTGCAAGTGAGGTGCATTTTCAAGCTGCAAAGAGGATTCTGAGATATATCAAAGGCACTATCAATTATGGCATAAAGTTCACTCATTGTTCAGATTTTAAGTTCCATGGCTTCTTTGACAGTGATTGGGGAGGTTCTGTTGATGATATGAGAAGTACAACTGGTTTTTGTTTTAGTTTTGGATCAGGAATATTCTCCTGGTGTTCAAGGAAGCAAGAGATTATTGCACAAAGTACTGTTGAAGCTGAATATGTGGCTGCTACAGCAACTGTAAACCAAGCTCTATGGTTTAGGAAAGTGTTAACAGATCTGCATATGGAACATGAGGAGTTCACACAAATCTTAGTTGATAACCAAGCTGCTATATCTATATCTAACTGTAAGACCCCAGATTTTATGAAATAAAAGTATTCAATTTTTCCTATTTAGCAAATGGTTAAATTGATAAAAAGTTAAAGTTATGGGTGAAATGTGCAAATTTTGCAAAATAAACAAGTGGTTATAAAATATTCATTTTGTCGGGGAATATTCGTTTGGTCGTGGAATATTCTTTCTGTCGGGGAATATTCGTACGACGGCGCAGCTATTTGTGGGCCCCATAACGGAAAGCGATTGGATGAAGAAAACGACAAGTATACGTTATTTATAAATAACGGCGTAGTTGTTACCGTTAATACTGTTGGAATACCCGGTGGTTAAAATACAGTAGCACACGGTATTGCACCAATTATTGATTCTTACGTAAGAAGGCACTACCCAATAATTGTTACAGTAGTTATTGTTCAATATTTTATTTTATTGATTCAATAATTGTTGCGTTGATATTTTATATTATTGTTGTTTCAATAATTATTGCTGCACAGTATTTTCCATTATCAGATCAATAATTCATATTATTTGAATAATATTATTAGATAACATTATTGGCAATGTCTAGAAAGTTCTGTCTAAGGAGAGGTTTGGTCATCTAATTGCGCGCTAGTAAGGAGAAATCCTTATCGAAAAGCCCCCTCTATCCTGGGAACGGCCTGGTTGTCATAAATGTGATTCTGTAATATTATCTGTGAATAATTAATTATTGATTCATATGATAAGGAAATATTTATTTTATGTGGATATAAATGAGGGATATATTTTTGTGGTTAAAAATGAAGGAGTTAATGTTGAGGTGTTTTATCTGTATTTTTGTCGGAACGGAGGTATTGAAAATCAAATTAGGGTTTTTAAGATATTTTGCGAGGGTTATAATTTTTAATCCGACCGTTGGATCGTGGTAATATTTGGATATGTTATACATATATAAGTTGAGTATATGTCCACAAATTTTGAACCGTTAAAAATGAACGTATAATTTGTTATGAATTTTACGAGATGACTGGTTCAGAAATTGTTGAATTTTCGGAGTTAATCATTTTGGTAGAAAATTCTAGAATTGGTGGGCCCCACTCTTGGTTGGTGAAAAAATGTGCTAAAATTTTTATTCAAATGTGGTGGGTGGGAATAGTAGCAGGTAAAGCCATCAGGTTGCAGGTTAAGTCTGCTTCGACGTGCTAACATTTTCCTATAAATAGAGGGCTAAGTTAGAATTGAAAATCACACCAGAAACAAGTTTTCTCTCTTTCTCTCTCTAGATTATTGAGTATATTTTATGAGTATTTAGATATTTGGTGAGTTGCTATTCATCAGTGCAAGTTTCCTTCAGCGTTATTTCCGGTCAGAAGTGCTGCTATTTTGAGGTAAGGGATTGTAAGGGATTTTAAGGGTTATTATGTTTTTCAGTTCGTAATTCTTCTGACCTTCAGAAAATTCTGGAAAAATTTGAAATGATATTTTGATGAGTTTTATTGATTGTGTTCAAAAATGGTGATTTTTGGATGTATAGATTAAGAGTTATGAATTTTATGAAAAAATACTATTTTAAAAGTAACCGCTTATAACTCCTTGTGGTTAACTCCAAAATTGGTGAAATTTTTATTGGGAGTACATGTATATGATAGAAGTATACTCTGTAAATTTTAGAATTTTTAGATAAAAGTACAATTTTTGATAAATGTATAAATATTCGGCTGTTTTGGCCATATGGAAAATAGTAAATGACTTTTAAAAATTCGGATAAAAATATATGTTCACTATGAGACTATATTATGCTAAATTCTAGAAAAGAAATATTTTTGGAACTGATTTGGTATTTTTTCATAAAAATGGTCTAGTTATGAGTAAATGAATTAAATATGTTTTGTGAAGTAAGAAAATTAGAAAATAGGATTTTATGGCTTGAGAATCCTATATGAGGTATATGCAGATTTTTTATGAGGGTTTTGGTTATTGGTGATGAAATCTTATGAGTTTGGCATTTTAGAATGATTAAATGTATTATTTAGTAAAGTGTAAACAATTTAAATAAATTGTTTATAAGCTTAAGAAATATTATTCTTTCAATATCATTATACCGAAATATTGGTATGTATATTATTGTAGAATTTCTATCTTTTTCATGTCGAGATTACTATTCACGAGTTACTATTCACGACAAAATTGGTTTCTTTTTCTAACCAAATTATAGTTGATTTATGAATATTGCTCTTGAAATTAAATTCATGTTTTGATCATATTGATTTTATTATCATATATAACATTTTTATAACCCTAATGATGATATTTCTCTTTGACTTGAGTGTAAAGATGGGTAGATTTCTGGTATGGTCATGACTATGGGTTCTCTTTGGCCAGTAGTGTAAAGTTGAATTGTTGACTGGTATGATCATGACCATTGAATTTATAAGTGAATATCTTTAACTTAAGTGCAAAGGTGAATTGATCAACATGGTTATAATTATTGTTTATATAAATTCTGAAATGATTATATATTTCTTTGAGATATTAATATATTTGGCCTGTAGTGCAAATATGAACTGTTGATGAATATATTTGGCCGTAGTGCAAATATGAACTGTTGAGCAATATCTTTGGCCTGTAGTGCAAAGATGAATTGTTGATGAATATCTTTGGCCGTAGTGCAAAGATGACATGTTGTTGAATATCTTTGGCCAGTGGTGTAAAGATGAACAGCTGTTGAGATGAACATGACCAACTGGTGATACAAATGAATATCTTTGGTCGTAGTGCAAAGATGAAGTTATTAGTATGATTATGAACAGGAAATGTGATTTGGTGTAACCATGATCTTTGATGTTTCAGGTGATGAAAATATCTTCTTCCTGGATGAGAAGAGGAATTTAGAACTACAGTTATGATTATGAGTTATTCATATGATTGTGGACCAGAATTGTTGATTGATGTTACAGGGATAAAACATTGTTGGTGGATTTTTAACATGGAGAAGATAATAGACTTTGTAGTCTATTTGACTCTTCTAATGGATTGCTCGTTCCGCTGCAACTATGGTTAAAATTTTTATCATTTACCATATGTTCTAAATCTCTGATTTATTATTGATGAAGGCTATTAATAATTTAATTATCTTTAGTCATGATATTCTTTACTAAGCTAGTTGTGCTCACCCTTTTGCTTCACAATTTCTTTCAGGTAATAAGAGTGTAGCTGGGTCGAGCGAGGGTAACGGGGAAATAGAACGGTGGTCTCTAGCTGTGGATGTTCTCCCGAAGCAGTATAGAAAAGTTCATTTAGTAGTTTTATTTGGTGAATCCAATAGGGTAAGGTGTACCCAACGTTGGAAGGGTGGTTTGCCACTATTATACAAGATGTCTAACGACATACAACCTCGTGTCATCATAAGACAAGGATGTGCTCATCCACTTGCTGAGTATATATACGAGCACTACCTATATAATCTTGGTGTTTGTTTGAAGTATAATTCTCAATTAGAGACAGTAGAGATAATGATATGTCAAGAGAAGACTCACCATTGGGAAGAATATGATAGTAATCTTCTCGTTTTTCTTTGGGGTCTATTGGGTCAACCAAGGATAATTCTGTGGCCATATGATATCTATCATAACCTAGACGCATGGCCTCCCATGTACGAAGGTTTCCTTGAGCACTTCCCAAAGATTCTAGTTTCTAAAACAGTTTTGACTGTACCTTTATGTAAGGTACCTTTGTGAGGTGTTGATACATGATGGTGTCCAATGTCACATTTGGTATATATTTGTATCCAAACTCACAGCATATGTGTTGTTGTATTTTGCACGACAATTGTTGTAATAAAGTTGTAGTTGTTTTCTGTACCATGTATTTGACGACTCAGAATGGGTTGGGTGGAATGGACCTATTTTGGGGTTGTCACAGGTGGTATCAGAGCTTAGGGATATGATCTCTGGCAGAGATCTGGGAATACAACTAGGAGGGGAGAGACGAGTAAATCCTTCGCTAGTGTGTCCTACCTAAGCTTATTTGTTGGTCAGTCATAATATCGGGATATTATGTGATATGTTAATTTGTTCAATTAACCATTGTTTTGAAGTTGTATTCTAGAATGATATCTAAAATACAGGAGATGAGCAATGGAGAAATCGTGATGACAGGGAAGATGGAGTCTGAAATGAATGCAAGGTATTCTCAACTCTTTGAAATATGAGGTACGTAAATTTTGGGGACAAAATTTCATAAGGAGGGAAGATTGTAAGACCCCAGATTTTATGAAATAAAAGTATTCAATTTTTCCTATTTAGCAAATGGTTAAATTGATAAAAAGTTAAAGTTATGGGTGAAATGTGCAAATTTTGCAAAATAAACAAGTGGTTATAAAATATTCATTTTGTCGGGGAATATTCGTTTGGTCGTGGAATATTCTTTCTGTCGGGGAATATTCGTACGACGGCGCAGCTATTTGTGGGCCCCATAACGAAAAGCGATTGGATGAAGAAAACGACAAGTATAAGTTATTTATAAATAACGGCGTAGTTGTTACCGTTAATACTGTTGGAATACCCGGTGGTTAAAATACAGTAGCACACGGTATTGCACCAATTATTGATTCTTACGTAAGAAGGCACTACCCAATAATTGTTACAGTAGTTATTGTTCAATATTTTATTTTATTGATTCAATAATTGTTGCGTTGATATTTTATATTATTGTTGTTTCAATAATTATTGCTGCACAGTATTTTCCATTATCAGATCAATAATTCATATTATTTGAATAATATTATTAGATAACATTATTGGCAATGTCTAGAAAGTTCTGTCTAAGGAGAGGTTTGGTCATCTAATTGCGCGCCAGTAAGGAGAAATCCTTATCGAAAAGCCCCCTCTATCCTGGGAACGGCCTGGTTGTCATAAATGTGATTCTGTAATATTATCTGTGAATAATTAATTATTGATTCATATGATAAGGAAATATTTATTTTATGTGGATATAAATGAGGGATATATTTTTGTGGTTAAAAATGAAGGAGTTAATGTTGAGGTGTTTTATCTGTATTTTTGTCGGAACGGAGGTATTGAAAATCAAATTAGGGTTTTTAAGATATTTTGCGAGGGTTATAATTTTTAATCCGACCGTTGGATCGTGGTAATATTTGGATATGTTATACATATATAAGTTGAGTATATGTCCACAAATTTTGAACTGTTAAAAATTAACGTATAATTTGTTATGCATTTTACGAGATGACTGGTTCAGAAATTGTTGAATTTTCGGAGTTAATCATTTTGGTAGAAAATTCTAGAATTGGTGGGCCCCACTCTTGGTTGGTGAAGAAATGTGCTGAGATTTTTATTCAAATGTGGTGGGTGAGAATAGTAGCAGGTAAAGCCATCAGGTTGCAGGTTAAGTCTGCTTCGGCGTGCTAACATTTTCCTATAAATAGAGGGCTAAGTTAGAATTGAAAATCACACCAGAAACAAGTTTTCTCTCTTTCTCTCTCTAGATTATTGAGTATATTTTATGAGTATTTAGATACTTGGTGAGTTGCTATTCATCAGTGCAAGTTTTCTTCAGCGTTATATCCGGTCAGAAGTGCTGCTATTTTGAGGTAAGAGATTGTAAGGGATAGTAAGGGATTTTAAGCAATATCTAACAGCGTTATATGAACTGTTGAGCAATATCTTTGGCCTGTAGTGCAAAGATGAATTGTTGATGAATATCTTTGGCCGTAGTGCAAAGATGACATGTTGTTGAATATCTTTGGCCAGTGGTGTAAAGATGAACAGCTGTTGAGATGAACATGACCAACTGGTGATACAAATGAATATCTTTGGTCGTAGTGCAAAGATGAAGTTATTAGTATGATTATGAACAGGAAATGTGATTTGGTGTAACCATGATCTTTGATGTTTCAGGTGATGAAAATTATCTTCGTCCTGGATGAGAAGAGGAATTTAGAACTACAGTTATGATTATGAGTTATTCATATGATTGTGGACCAGAATTGTTGATTGATGTTACAGGGATAAAACATTGTTGGCGGATTTTTAACATGGAGAAGATAATAGACTTTATAGTCTATTTGACTCTTCTAATGGATTGCTCGTTCCGCTGCAACTATGGTTGAATTTTTTATCATTTACCATATGTTCTAAATCTTTGATTTATTATTGATGAAGGCAATTGATAATTTAATTATCTTTAGTCATGATATTCTTTACTGAGCTAGTTGTGCTCACCCTTTTGCTTCACAATTCCTTTCAGGTAATAAGAGTGTAGCTGGGTCGAGCGAGGGTAACGGGGAAATAGAACAGTGGTCTCTAGCTGTGGATGTTCTCCCGAAGCAGTATAGAAAAGTTTATTTAGTAGTTTTATTTGGTGAATCCAATAGGGTAAGGTGTACCCTCGTGTCATCATAAGATAAGGATGTGCTCATCCACTTGCTGAGTATATATACGAGCACTACCTATATAATCTTGGTGTTTGTTTGAAGTATAATTCTCAATTAGAGACAGTAGAGATAATGATATGTCAAGAGAAGACTCACCATTGGGAAGAATATGATAGTAATCTTCTCGTTTTTCTTTGGGGTCTATTGGGTCAACTAAGGATAATTCTGTGGCCATATGATATCTATTATAACCTAGACGCATGGCCTCCCATGTACGAAGGTTTCCTTGAGCACTTCCCAAAGATTCTAGTTTCTAAAACAGTTTTTGACTGTACCTTTATGTAAGGTACCTTTGTGAGGTGCTGATACATGATGGTGTCCAATGTCACATTTGGTTTATATTTGTATCCAAACTCACAGCATATGTGTTGTTGTATTTTGCACGACAATTATTGTAATAAAGTTGTAGTTGTTTTCTGTACCATGTATTTGACGACTCAGAATGGGTTGGGTGGAATGGACCTATTTTGGGGTTGTCACACTAACAATCCAGTTTTCCATGGGAAAACAAAGCATTTTAAGATTAAATTTTACTTTCTCAGGGAAGTACAGAAAGAAGGAGAAATATTGTTACTCCATTGCAATACAGAAAATCAGGTTGCTGATATTCTGACAAAAGCACTTTCTAAAGCCAGGTTTGAATTCCTAAGAGAAAAATTGGGAATGAGCAACAACTGATCCAAGGAGGAGTGTTGAGAAGATGACTCAGCTGCTGAAATAAAGTTGTTGGAGTAATTTTTGAATAAGTCAAAATGTTTGAAAGCTTCAAAGTAGTTGTTGCATGAAAATAGGAAAGTAGTTGTTGCTTGAATGAAAAGATAAGCTCCTGGATTCATGAGCTTGTGATGCTATTTTTTGCAATCTGTTATGCATTTCTGTTATGTTTCTCATGTATATAAAGCACTTTCTAGTAAATAAAATATTAAGGTCATTTGGCAGTTCATTTAGGTTCCTAGCTATATGTTTTTAATTTGTTACTGTTCTTGTGCAAAATAACAACAAATTGGAAGGGCCTGGTGAAGAGTTCATCCACAAAAGCCATTAATTTATCTTCAGGTTTGTATTAATTTCTCATAATTTAAATAAATTAGTTTTGATTCTCAGAAATTATTAGAAAAAAATTGAAGTTTACAATTATTAGTAGAATGGAGAAAACCCAATCCTTAATTCTTATCATTTTTCTTGTGTCAACTGTCAAGACTAGAACCAAATGAAAATATATATATATAAAAAACTGGTTTGAGTTGTGGCTTATTTATAGCCTTGGTTTTGGCTTCTAATTAGAAAATTCTATACTAATATATATATATATATATATATATATATATATATATATATATATATATATATGAGAAATGATCCATAGCTTTAGCTATGAACACTATTCTAACTAACCTATCTACTGTCGTCCAGTGAAAGATCTAAGGAACTGAGTTGGGGTCAGCCGCTACTCCCTTTAGTGACCAACCAAATTCTTTTATGTTGGTCGCTACTCCCTTTAGCGACCAGTCAAAATGACCGCGTTTTGACTAGTAGCTAAAGAGAGTAACGGCCAACATAAAAGAATTTGGTTTAAGACTTAAAATAGTTATAATTTAAATTAAAAAAATATAGCTAATGTTCACAAATATAAAGAATTATAAAACGAGTACTAGACTAATATAAGAAATAATACTTGATTAGGTAATTTGGGAGTACTAGTTGAATACGTAATTTGTTTAAGTAGGAATATAATATAAACTCAGTCACTATTTTCTATTTATAATTAAAAATTATAAGGAGATAATCAGTAATTATCCTTACACGTACTTATTTTATTAATTAGTATGATTGATAATCCATATAAAAAATAGTGATTGAGTTTATATTATATTCATACTCAAATAAATTACGTATTCAACTACTATTCCCAAATTACCTAGTCAAGTACTATTCCTTATATTAGTCTACTACTCATTTTATAATTCTTTATATTTGTGAACCAATTAGCGAGTGGAGTATTAATTAGCTATATTTTTTTATTTTAAATTATAACTATTTTAAGTCTTTGATTAAGCCAAATTCTTTTATGTTGGCCGCTATATACTCCCTCTAGCGGCCAACATAAAAGAATTTAGCTGGCTGCTAGAAGAAGTATAGGCCAACCCAAACCCAACCCAACCTTGAGATCTTCCATTGGACGGTAGGAGATGAGTTAGCTGGAATAGTACCCATAGCTAATGGAAGTTATGGATCATTCCTATATATATATATATATATATATATATATATATATATATATATATATATATATATATATATATATAGGGAGAGGATCAAGAGTAGAACTCTTAAGTAATAGAACACCCTTAAATAATAGAATTGTATCAAAACGACGTAGTTTTGATAAGACGCGGTGGCATTTTTGTAAATACCATGTCACCGCGTATTTACAAAAATGCCACCGCGTCTTATCAAAACTACGTCGTTTTGATACAATTCTATTATTTAAGGGTGTTCTACTACTTAAGAGTTCTACTCTTGATCCTTTCTGTATATATATATATATATATATATATATATATATATATATATATATAGAGAGAGAGAGAGAGAGAGAGAGAGAGAGGGAGTTGCTCTATGTTGTAGTTTGTATGTTCATTTTTCTTGTAGTTTTTATTTGTTCATATTCTAACAGTGTGTTACTGATTAACCAACCATTAAACAATGTGAATGTAAAAATTTAGTGATCTTGGATGGGCACTTTATGGTTGGTTAATGGTGTTAAAGTCATCTGTTAGAAGTTCTAGCGAACCTTTAAAATAATTTTGATTATTATAATGGAAGGTAAAGAGGGGGCATAATAATGAATGCCAGTACACTTTTGAAAGACAAACCACACGTAGCAGTAGCACTACTTCGATCAGTACTTCCGTCTATTGAAGATTAGTGTCTGATTTAGGTTTATTTTTTTAAATATTAAGGTTTAAATATAAAAGTTAATATAGAAAAAAATAGTGAAAACTTTATATTCTAATTCCTAGAT
Source organism: Panax notoginseng (assembly GCA_016801055.1). Classification (NCBI taxonomy): domain Eukaryota; kingdom Viridiplantae; phylum Streptophyta; class Magnoliopsida; order Apiales; family Araliaceae; genus Panax; species Panax notoginseng. The sequence continues at coordinate 254,860,768 of CM029012.1, forward strand.
GAGGAAGAAGCAAAACCGTTGGGCTTTCAGGTTAGTTGAGTAGGCCCAAAGAACTTTTTTTTAATAAAATGCCCAAAGGGCTTTACCTAGCCGCTTTTTGCGGATCCGTTAGTGAGCCGAACTGAATACTTTGATTTAGTTACTTCCGTAGTAAGTTTTTGGAGTTACTGACGTGGGTCCTTTTGTAACATACATTTTCACACACGGAGAAAAGGAAAAATATATTATATTAACTCCTTTTTTAAATATCCACTTGATTTGTTAATTTCAATGAAAAATAATAACAATTAGATTTTGTTAAATTAATAAATGCCCTAAATCACTTTTATTAAAGAAAATTGGGCAACAAATCTAGAAGATGAACTCAAATAATGTGGTGTTGTCGTAAAGGGCCAATTGTATGAGATACTGGTCATGTGAGGTTAATATAGTCTTGAGTTCTTTCTCTTGAATAATCCCATGCACACAAAAGACCTGTAGGTTACGGTGTGCCTTGGGTTCGACCGGGTCAAAACTTGATCTGGTCAGGACCAATCAAGTCTAACATGGAACGCTTGAAAAAGACCATTTTTTTAAGATATAAATCTGGTTTGGCCTGCATAAAATATTCAAATGATCCGGCAACGTATATAAACCTCACAAGATCGACAAAAGAGTTATGACAATTTTTATTGAAGGGACGTGGAGTTCAATGTTGGAGATCATGTATTGTTACGTGTTCCTCCATGGAAAAGAGTTACGAGATTTGGAAAGAGAGGAAAGCTCAACCCTCGATTCATTGGTCAATTTGAAATCCTCGATCGAGTAGAAACTGTGGCTTATAGACTCGCTTTATCGCCAAGTATGTCTCGTGTTTATAACGTTTTTCAGATATCCATGCTACGCAAATATGTGAAAGACCTGAACCACATTATTGAATTAGAACCAGACGAAATAGCAGAAGATTTAACGTATGAAGAGGTACATGTCAAAATCTTGGATAAGAAGGAACATATTCTACGCTCAAAGGTTATACCTCAAGTCAAAATTTTATGGAGAAACCACGATATTGAGGAAATGACCTGGGAGTTAGAATCTGAAATGAAAACAAGGTATCCTCACCTCTTCGACATATCAGGTACGTATATCAATTTCGAGGACGAAATTTTATAACGAGGGAAGGTTGTAAGACCCCAACTTTTTATGAATAAATATTTAATTTCTCTAATTATTATTTTGAATAATAAGGTGTTGATTTGATATAATGCTTGAGTTATGGGTGAAATGTACAATTTTTACAAAGTAAGCAAGTGGTCATAAAATATTCGTTTGGTCGTAAAATATTCTTTTTGTCGGAGAATACCCGTACGACGACACAATCATTGGTGGACCACATAACAGAATAATTATCGGATATAGAAAGCGACAGAAATAACTTTTTTATAAAAATAACGGCAAGACTTTTATCATTAATTGTTAAAATACCTGGTGATAAAAGTACAGTAATACGCGTGGTTGCATAGTAGCACACGGTATTGCAGAGTATTTTTGATTATTGATTCTTACGTAAAAAGTCACTCAGTTTCATTCAATAATTGTCACAGTAATTGTTGCATAGTATCTCATATTTTTTATTCAATTATTGTCACAGTATCATCTGTACAATATTTTATATTATTAAATTAATAATTGACATGATATAATTATTCATATTATTAGTTAGTATTATTGGCAATGTCTAAAAAATTCTGTCGAGGAAAGGGGTTAGGTTATCTAATTGCACGCCAATAAAAATAAATTCTTATCGGAAAGTCCCCTCTTTCCTGGGAATGATCTGGTTGTTAATATTGTGAGCTTATAATATTATTTTTGAATAATTATTATGTGGTGGATATTGGTTCAATTTTGATATAAATAAAAGAATTTAGCATGAAATATTTGTTAAAAGTTTGACAATTATTTTCTCCGATATAATATATATATATATATATATATATATATATATATATATATATATATATATATATATTTGAATTTAGCATGTGATTAAAGAGAAGGAGTGAGCAAATGGTATTTGAATGCTTTAGCAGTATAACATTGTCCTTTTTTTCCCTAAGCATTTGGTTAAGGATTTCTCCTGCAAAGTTTTGTTGCAAAAGTGTGGGCCCACCACTATTGTAAAATGTGAGAATTGTCTGCAAAGCTTTAATTGTTTCAAAGTGTGGCCCCAAGGAAGAATGAATCAAAGTTAGGCATGTACAGGAAGATTAGGCGGAGAAAAAGTTGGCAGAGATAGGCATATTCATTTAACTTTTCTCCCTCTGTTGCACTATAAATAAGGGGTAACTGATAAGTAGGTTTTATACCTACTTATCCGGTATCTTTTACTTGAATTAGTTACTTATATTCATGTGTCTTAGTTACTTTTTATGCATTTTATGTTCATTTTGTAGGTTATACATTTGGAAGCAGTGTGAGCGACTATTGGTAAGGAAAAGCAAAGAAAATACAAAGAAAAGCAATCCGGACATCGTTTTGGCTTTTATGTTTATTTCATGTTCTTGGTTTGGAACTTGGATTACATTGTATATTTACGTCTCCTCTTTCCGGAACATTTTGAATCATCAAAAACGGAGTTCGGATGCAAGAGTTATGACATTTGTACCAACGGACGTCGAACGTCACTGTTTTGGGTGGCCATTTGCATAGCAGTCACTTCCAGCCCAATTTCGACCTTTATACGTCTGTTATTTCTCAAATCTTAAAGAATGAAAGTTGTAGATCTCGTCGATATCTTCGATTTGATAGGTGGCAGGCCTCGTAACTCTTCCCGGATCAAAAGTTATGGCCATTTTTCCAAAGGACGGTAGAGCAAAAAATTTTCCTTCACAAAACCGCCACCGGGGTGGGCATGCAAGTCACAAGACAGGCCCCTAGCCCACCGGGGCGGGCCCAAAACATGCCTAGACCCCCGCCGGGGCGGGGGTATGCCCAAAAAATACGAATTTTGGTCAAAGTTGAGTCTGAAAAGGATTGTTTCGATCCGATTGACAAGAGGACTTCCAAGAGGACTTAAAGACATATAAAGAGACTTATAAAAGGAGGAGAATCACAAGGATTAGGGGAGATTAGACTAGATATAGGATTCCATTAGATTAGATTAGAGTAAAATTAGATCAAAAACACTAGTTCTTGTTAGATTTGGAGATTGAAACAACTTGGAGACCATTGAAGATTCAAAATAGGAGCAAGGAGGGAGCATCAAATCTATAGACAATAGATTCTATCTTCTTATCTTCTTCTATTTTTGTCTTTTAATGATTATTCAATTGTAGATTCTTAGTTTTAATTCAATAATCATGAACTAATTCTTTGTTTGAGATTACAATGGATCTTATTATGTATTTTATTTTAATATGCTTCGATATCAATTATTATGTTCTATTGTGAGGATTATCTTTTGTGATTTGGACTTAATTGTTTAATTAATTGGCCATCAATTACCGTGATAATCTATATGAACTCGAGAGATGAAGTATTGATTTAGATCTTATCATGATAGCATGTGTCATGAATTTTGTCAATAGCAGATTTTTGATTATTGTTAAGGTAGAGATATGCTTGACATCGCATGTAATCGGATAGAGAACTTATTCTTCAACCTTTATCAATTGTAATTCACATAGAGATATAGTGGGTTAGTTGATTAAGATGTTTAACGGATTTCTATCTTCATTATGGATTGACGTTAATATGGGTATTATGCATCGAGAGGTGGTTTTATCTGCTTTAGTGTTCTTGATTAACAATTCAGGATAGAGAATAATTGATGAGAAGTGTGTTAACTTAAATGAAGCAATAAGTGAAGTTATGATCTTAAATCTCCGCTATCTTAATTTAACTAGTGGAATTTAAGAGTAGTTTAATTTATATAATTTAAAATTCATTCGTTTAAATAAGATTGAGTTGGTTACGGGTTAGTACTTGGTGATTTTTATTAAATAATTCCTCGTGGGAACGATACTCTACTTTCACTTTATTACTTGTTGATCACGTATACTTGCGTGTTGTGCGTAATTAGATTTTACCCAACAGTAACCCCTCCTTCCTAAAACACACCTTCAATATCAAAAATTCTTATTCTATAGTATTGTTAGTATTTTTCTTGAGTATAATGATACTTTGAGTGTAGCTTTTTGTATAAGATTTTCTCAGAATAATATTCGATATTCCAGTCAAATCCAGTTTCTACTAAGGTAAATGATATTATTTTATTGCAATACTCGTAAGAAATATTATTTTTTTTCATACTCCATATTATATAAGGGATATTATTTTATTTCATATTCCTAAATTTAAACTTACTATGGTAAGTATTGCTTCTATAATTCCTGAAATTATTAGAAATTCCTTAAGTTTTGCGCTTCATCTAATATCATTTCACTGAAATATTGGTCTGAACTTTCTTATTAAATTCTTAACTTTTCATGTATGGGCACTATTTGTACGGTACTATTCATGTGCACTATTCATACATACGGTATTACTCATACGGTACTATTCACAACATAATTTAATTTTTTTTTCTGTCCAAATTATTTTTGATACGTGAATATCATTTTTGAATTTTACTCCACAAATAGTTATCATGTTGACAATTTGAATATTTTTGAACTCTGGATAAATTGAATTAGAATTCTCTAATATTTATCCTTTATCTCAATTGATTGAATCTTTATATCATTGTCATCATCCTGATGTTTATATTGTGTTGAAAGTCATCTTTAACCCATGGTGCAAAGCTGGACTGTTAATTGGTATGATTATGACCGAGAATTGTGTATTGGTATAATCATAACTTTTAATGTTATAGATAAGGTTTGTGGTGAAAGTCCTCTTTGACCCGTAGTGCATAGATGGACAGGTGTTTGGTATGATCATGACCACTGGTGATACTAGCGAATATCATTGGCCCGTAGTGCATGGATAATTCGTTGAATTGAAATATTTATTGAATGATGTTACAGGGATAAAATATTGATTATGGACTTTTAAATCATAGAAGATAGTAGATTTTATGTTCTACTTGACTCTTCTAATAGATTGTTGTTTCCGCTGCAGTTGTTGATCTAAAACTTGTTGTCAATTGTATTCTATCAGATTTTTCTCTGTTGAGGACTAAGGATAATTTGTTCTACATTATTTTAGTCATAATATTCTTTACTGGGCTAGTTGAGCTCACCCTTTTCCTTTTAGTCCATTGTTCTTCTTAGGATGCGAGAATATAGCTGGTACTAGTCGGGGTGTGGAGTGATTGTTCATGACAATTATTATAGCAGTCCTCACTATTTTGTAAAATAGTATATCAATAATTGTAATGAGGATTTTATTTGAGTTTGGATATTGTCTACAAGACAATATTTGTACTAAAAAACTCACAGCTCATGTGTTGTTGTATTTTGCACGATAATTATATTAATGAAGTTTGTATTTAGTTTCTGTAACATGTATTTGGCGACTCAGAATGGGTTGTGTGGACCTATTTTGGGGGCGTCACAAATTATTTATAATTTTTAAACTTTAAAGTTATAATTATTCATCAATGAAGTATAAATTTTTACTTATTCATTATTCTAATTTATAAATTATAATACATTAATTTTAATTAATACATCAATAAAGTTTAAAATTTTAATTATTCATTCTTGATTTCTTGTAAATATATTTGATTAATATATGTCTTCAATGAATAGAACTAGATTGTATATTTAATATTAATAATAAGTTAGTTACTTAGTTGATTAAATATTAAAAATAAGTTAGTTTATTATAAATACTAAATTAATTACTAATATTTAGCATTAAAATTTTATTAATATTCTTTGCTACTTTTAATATTAAATATTAACATTACTTAATACATCAATAATCTAACTTTTAATATTAAATATTAAAAATAAATTAGTTTCTTGTAAATACTCAAGTTCTTCATTAGTTTGGATATGCTAAAGTCTTAGGAGGATTTATGATTTTGATTATTTTTTGGTATTCTGTTGTAGCAATTTAAACAATAATTCCATGAAGCAATTAGAAAACTAATTGAAAATAATACTTGAGATATAACTATGTAAGAGTTTAATGGCCATAAAAGAAAAGATATATGTGTATTTAAACTTTACAAAATATATATCCAACTGATTCTAGTACTAAAAAAAATTTTATATTCAAAATATAAAAGTGTAATCTACAATAAGTTAATTTAATTTTGCATCTTTAGTCATGTATCGCGGTAGATTGTATTCAAATTATATTTTTTATGAAAACAAACTGTGCATCGTAGACATACATTTAGAAAATCAATTTGTTTTATATTCTAGCATCTAAATTATGTTTTCCGTTATTTTAATAAGAATGCATTTAGTTTTGTTCTAATCATCCAACTTATATTAGTGTGTAGTATAATGCTAAAATAAAATAAATCTAAAAAAATTTGCATCATTTTTACAAAATTTTATTAATTTATATTTTTAATATTTAATATTTAACATTAAAATGAAAAAAAAAGAGAAGAAGAATGATTTGACTGGCCTAGGTCTGGCCTGACCTGTAGGCGTAACCAGACCACAGTCTAATAGTCTAACAGTCAAGGCCTGACATGTAAACCTAAGTCAACGGTCTGGCATGGTAGGCCTAAGTCAACGGTCTTGCCTAGCAGGCTTAAGTTAACGGTCTGGTCTGACAGGTCTAAATCAACAGTCTGGCTTAGTCAAAGCCCAATACCTGACAGGCCCATGTAAGACCCCAACTTTTATAAATAAAGATGAATTTTTTATAAATATCATTTTCGAATATTATGAAGTTAATTTGATATAATGTTATAGTTGTGGGTAGTATTTATAAATTTTGTAAAGTATCCAAGTTGTCATATAATATTCGATTGGTCGGGAAATATTCGTTTTAACAGGGAATATTCGTACAACGACACAATCATTGGTGGACCCCACAACGGAATTATTGTCGGATTGAGAAAACGACAAAAATATTTTATTAAAAATAACGGCGGAAGTTTTACCGTTGATACTGTTGAACTACTCGGTAGTAAAAGTACAGTAATACGCGTTGTTGCATAGTAGCACACGGTATTGATTATTAATGCTTATGTGAGAAGTCACTCAGTTTGATTCAATTATTGTCAGTTAATAATATGAATTATTTAGCGATAATGACGTTTTGTTTTATTCGTATTATTAACGTAATAAAACAGAAACATCTTTTTATATAAAACAGAATACTTTATTAAAGTTATTCTATAAATAGAATATATTATATTTTATTTAAAAGATTTTTCTTTAAATATGGACCGTCAGATTAAAGAAATGAGAACGTAGCTGGGGTAAGTCGGGAAACGGAGTGATGGTCCGAATGATAGTATTAGTTAGTAGTCCTCACTATTCTATGTAATGGTGTGTTAATAAATATAATGAGGACTCCTTTTGAGTATGAATACTCTCTAGAAGATAATATTTATATTCAAACTCACAGTTTATGTTTTGTCATATTGTACACGACAGTTGTATTAGTAAGTTGTATTTGTATTCTGTACTATGTATCTGACGACCCAAGATGGGTGATTTATACCTAATTTTGGGGGCGTCACAGTTGGTATCAGAGCTTAGGGATATAATCCCTGGCTAAGATGTGAGAATAGAACTAGGAGGGGAGAGACGGGGAATTCCTTCGCTAGTATGACCTACCTAAGTTTATTTGCATGGTATTTAATTGGTCGGTCATAATATAAGGATAATATATGACATATCAATTAACTTTTATTTTGTGGCAGTATCTGAAAATGGCATCTGAGAATGTTGAGAATAGCAATAGAGCACAGGCGACTGTTGATTCACCACATATCAATAATCAGGATAATGTGCATCAGGAAGGTGACAATCCTCATGCAAATAATAACACTGACTAGATGATGAATGATGAAATGTTTAGAAACTTTATGCAGTTCATGCAACAGCAGGCGAGAGCGGCTCCTGTCCAAAATATAGGTGAAAACACTGAAAACTCTCGGATAGTCACCGCTAAACAGTTCAAGGAGCTGGGACCACCAAAGTTTAAGGGAGAGCCAAAACCACTTATAGCGGAAACATAGATAAAGCAGATTACCAAGATATTTGATGTCTTGGGATGCTTCGAGGAGCAAAAGGTTCCCTTTGCCACCTTTATGTTGCGAGGAGAGGCAGATTACTGGTGGGAATCGATTAAGCGTACTCAACCTGCCGCACTGAAGATGTCTTGGGAGAAGTTTCAAGAGCTGTTCAATGACAAATACTTTCCCGAAAGTGTTCGTCACATGAAGGAGGTGGATTTCATCAAATTGGAGCAGAATAATATGACCGTGTCGCAGTATGAGGCTAAATTTGCTGAGCTGTCCCGGTTTGCTTCCCACTTGGTGGATAATGAAGAGCGAATGACGCAAATGTTTTTACGAGGTTTGAAACCTAAGATACGTCAACATCTTATTTCTCATAAACTGTGTTTGTATTCAGATGTTGTGAATAGGGCTCAGTTAGTAGAGCGCGATAACGAGTCAACGCAACCAAAAGAGAGCAATTGGCAAAATGATAATACCAGTGAGAGCAGTCATCGAAGCGGTGACAACAAGCGTGGAGGGAATCAACATGCCAGAAATGGTAACCACTTCGGTGGTAATCAGGGCCAAAACAATAAGAATAGTCATTTCAAGAAGAGGAGATTCAACAATGATGGAAAGACGTCAGCACCAGCACCCGTTGTTAAGGAAGGAGAACGACCACCTATCATATGTTTCAAATGCGGAGGGGAGGGGCACATCAGTCCAAACTGCGCGATGCCATCTAAAGCATGTTATAATTGTGGAAAAGAAGGTCATTTAGCTCGATTTTATCGTTTACCAAAAAAAAGTTCAGCCAAGATGGAGACACCAAAGGCCGTCCCAGAAAAGTCGAAACCGGTAGTGCAAGGGAGAGCGTTTGTTGTGACCTCCCAGAAAGTAAGGAACCCGAATGAGGTCATCACGGGTAATCTTATCATAAACTCTAACGAAGTCTATACTTTATTTGATACCGGTTCTACCCATTCTTTTATTTCTCCTACTTGCGCTCATCGATTAAATTTGACTCCGGAGAAATTAGACTTTGATTTATCTATTGAAACTCCATTGGGAGAAACCTTCATTACATCCACGGTTTATAAGTCTTGTTTGGTTCAAGTTAGTACCCACACATTACCTGTCGATCTAATTTCATTAAAAATACTTGCATTTGACGTGATTTTAGGGATTGATTGGTTAACTACTCATCATGTAAAAATTGATTGTTTTCGTAAGGTTGTTAGCTTTCATATTCCTAATCGACCTATTATGCGAATTCAAGCAACCAAACCATTAAAATCAATCGCTGTCATCTCAAGTCATAAAGCTATTCGTTTATTGAAAAACGGATGTCAAGCTTTCTTAGCTCATGTCACGGATCTAAACAAAAATACGTCAGTTTTGAATGATATTTCTATTGTTAATAAATTCCCTGACGTATTCCCTGAAGAACTTCCTGGCCTACCCCCAGAGCGTAAAATTGAATTTTGTATCGACCTTGAACCCGGTACAAAACCCATTTCCAAAGCCCCATATCGAATGGCTCCTATTGAACTTCAGGAGTTAAAGATCCAACTGCAGAAATTGCTAGACATTGGCTTTATTCGTCCTAGTACTTCTCCTTGGGGTGCTCCTGTGCTATTCGTGAGGAAGAAAGATGGAAGTATGCGACTTTGTATTGATTATCGGGAGTTGAATCATGTCACTATCAAAAACAGGTACCCATTGCCACGTATTGATGACCTGTTTGACCAGTTGCAAGGAGCACAATTCTTTTCAAAGATCGATCTTCGTTCTGGATATCATCAGTTAAAGGTTAGAACTGAGGATATTCCAAAGACGGCTTTTAGAACTCGGTACGGGCATTATAAATTCCTAGTCATGTCCTTTGGATTGACTAATTCTCCTGCTGCCTTCATGGATATGATGAACCGAGTATTCAAGGAATATTTGGATCACTTTGTGGTCGTCTTTATTGATGACATCCTTATTTATTCCAAAAGCCATGAAGATCATGAGCAACACTTGAGGCTGGTACTCCAAAAGCTTCGTGAATACAAGCTTTATGCCAAGTTGAAAAAATGCGAGTTCTGGCTAGAGGAGGTAGCATTCCTTGGGCACGTAGTATCAAGTCGTGGAATATCGGTTGACCCGGCAAAGATTGAAGCTATTCAAAGCTGGGAGCAACCTAAATCAGTGACCGAAGTACGTAGCTTTCTTGATTTAGCTGGTTATTATCGGAGATTCGTGGAAGGATTTTCTCGAATCGCTACTCCATTAACTCAGCTGACTCGAAAAGATACAAAGTTTGGTTGGAGCGAAGAATGTGAGCAGAGTTTTCAAGAACTTAAGAGGAGAATCATTTCAGCACATGTTCTAACAATACCATCTGGCTCGGAGGGATTTGTCATCTACAGTGATGCTTCGAGCAAAGGGTTGGGATGCGTTCTCATACAACATAAAAAAGTCATAGCCTATGCATCAAGACAACTCAAGGAATATGAGAGAAATTATCCTACTCATGATCTAGAGTTGGCAGCTGTTGTCTTTGCATTTAAAATTTGGAGGCATTACTTGTATGGGGAGAAGGTGGAGATCTTTACGGATCATAAAAGCCTCAAATATTTCTTCACTCAAAAGGAACTCAACATGCGACAACTACGTTGGCTTGAACTATTGAAAGATTATGATCATACCATTCAATACCATCCTGGAAAAGCGAACGTGGTAGCTGACGCATTGAGTAGAAGATCATATGCAAGTACGAGTGCAATATTGTCAACACAAAGGCCCATTTTGTGTGACTTGCAAAGGATGGAGATAGAGTTAAAGACTCCAGGGACCCATGTGATGATGGCGAATATACGAGTAGAACCAACTTTAATAGATAAAGTTAAAGCTGCTCAAGCTACAGACCTGGAGCTGATGCGTATGAGGAAAAAAGTGCAAGAAGGTGCTATGCCGGAAGCAAGAATCGATGAAAAAGGAATACTTCGAGTCAACTCCAGACTTTGTGTTCCTAACAACCCTGATTTAAAGTAAGAAATCATCATGGAGGCGCACAACACACCGTTTGCAATCCATCCTGGAAGTACCAAAATGTATCATGATCTTCGTCATACATTTTGGTGGAGCAATATGAAGAGAGAGATAGCGTTGTTTATCTCAAGGTGTCTAACTTGTCAACGAGTCAAAGCGGAGCATCAAGTACCAAAAGGTCCATTGCAACCACTTGAAATTCCAGAATGGAAGTGGGAGCACATTACCATGGATTTCGTTACCGGTCTTCCTAAGGTTTCTCAAGGTATAGATGCGATTTGGGTCATTGTTTATAGATTGACCAAGTCTGCTCATTTCTTACCGATACGAGAAACTTATACACTTGAACGTCTTGCTCGTATGTACATAAACGAGATTGTAAGACTGTATGGTATGCCAGTATCCATAGTTTCTGATCGAGACCCAAGATTCACTTCACGATTTTGGGTTAGTTTACAAAAAGCTATGGGCACAGATTTACGATTTAGTTCGGTATATCATCCTCAGACGGACGGACAATCAGAGAGGACTATTCAAACTCTAGAAGATTTATTAAGACTCTGTGTCTTTGACTTCAAGGGAAGTTGGGACAAGTTCTTACCATTGGTGGAGTTTTCCTACAACAACAGTTATCAAGCAAGTATTGACATGGCTCCATTCGAAGCATTGTATGGAAGAAAATGTCGTTCTCCAGTATGCTGGGATGAGGTGAGTGAAGCAATGTTGTTGGGACCGGAGTTGGTACGTATGACTACAGAAAAGATTCAAACGATCCGACAACGTATAAAAACCTCACAAGATCGACAAAAGAGTTATGTTGATCTTCATCGAAAGGACGTGGAATTTGATATAGGAGATCATGTGTTCTTACGTGTTGCTCAATGGAAAGGAGTTACGAGATTTGGAAAAAGAGGAAAGCTCAATCCTCGATTCATCGGTTCATTTTTAATCCTCGATCGAGTAGGAACTGTGGCTTATAGACTCGCTTTACCGCCAAGTATGTTTCGTGCTCATAACGTTTTTCACATATCCATGTTACGCAAATATGTGGAAGACCCGAACCACATTATTGAGTTAGAACCGGACGAAATAGCGTAGGATTTGACGTATGAAGAAGTTCCTGTTCAAATCTTGGATAAGAAGGAACATATTCTACGCTCCAAGGTTATACCTCAAGTCAAAGTTTTGTGGAGAAACCACGATGTTGAGAAAATGACTTGGGAGTTATAATCTGAAATAAAATCAAGGTATCCTTACCTCTTCGACATACCAGGTACGTACCCTAATTTCGAGGGCGAAATTTCATAAGAAGGGGAGGTTGTAAGACCCCAACTTTTATAAATAAAGATGAATTTTCTATAAATATCATTTTTGAATATTATGGAGTTAATTTGATATAATGTTATAGTTGTGGGTAGTATTTATAAATTTTGTAAAGTATCCAAGTTGTCATATAATATTCGATTGGTCGGGAAATATTCGTTTTAACAGGGAATATTCGTACAACGACACAATCATTGGTGGACCCCACAACGGAATTATTGTCGGATTGAGAAAACGACAAAAATATTTTATTAAAAATAACGGCGGAAGTTTTACCGTTGATACTGTTGAACTACTCGGTAGTAAAAGTACAGTAATACGCGTTGTTGCATAGTAGCACACGGTATTGATTATTAATGCTTATGTGAGAAGTCACTCAGTTTGATTCAATTATTGTCAGTTAATAATATGAATTATTTAGCGATAATGACGTTTTGTTTTATTCGTATTATTAACGTAATAAAACAGAAACATCTTTTTATATAAAACAGAATACTTTATTAAAGTTATTCTATAAATAGAATATATTATATTTTATTTAAAAGATTTTTCTTTAAATATGGACCGTCAGATTAAAAAAATGAGAACGTAGCTGGGGTAAGTCGGGAAACGGAGTGATGGTCCGAATGATAGTATTAGTTAGTAGTCCTCACTATTCTATGTAATGGTGTGTTAATAAATATAATGAGGACTCCTTTTGAGTATGAATACTCTCTAGAAGATAATATTTATATTCAAACTCACAGTTTATGTTTTGTCATATTGTACACGACAGTTGTATTAGTAAGTTGTATTTGTATTCTGTACTATGTATCTGACGACCCAAGATGGGTGATTTATACCTAATTTTGGGGGCGTCACAGTTGGTATCAGAGCTTAGGGATATAATCCCTGGCTAAGATGTGAGAATAGAACTAGGAGGGGAGAGACGGGGAATTCCTTCGCTAGTATGACCTACCTAAGTTTATTTGCATGGTATTTAATTGGTCGGTCATAATATAAGGATAATATATGACATATCAATTAACTTTTATTTTGTGGCAGTATCTGAAAATGGCATCTGAGAATGTTGAGAATAGCAATAGAGCACAGGCGACTGTTGATTCACCACATATCAATAATCAGGATAATGTGCATCAGGAAGGTGACAATCCTCATGCAAATAATAACACTGACTAGATGATGAATGATGAAATGTTTAGAAACTTTATGCAGTTCATGCAACAGCAGGCGAGAGCGGCTCCTGTCCAAAATATAGGTGAAAACACTGAAAACTCTCGGATAGTCACCGCTAAACAGTTCAAGGAGCTGGGACCACCAAAGTTTAAGGGAGAGCCAAAACCACTTATAGCGGAAACATAGATAAAGCAGATTACCAAGATATTTGATGTCTTGGGATGCTTCGAGGAGCAAAAGGTTCCCTTTGCCACCTTTATGTTGCAAGGAGAGGCAGATTACTGGTGGGAATCGATTAAGCGTACTCAACCTGCCGCACTGAAGATGTCTTGGGAGAAGTTTCAAGAGCTGTTCAATGACAAATACTTTCCCGAAAGTGTTCGTCACATGAAGGAGGTGGATTTCATCAAATTGGAGCAGAATAATATGACCGTGTCGCAGTATGAGGCTAAATTTGCTGAGCTGTCCCGGTTTGCGTCCCACTTGGTGGATAATGAAGAGCGAATGACGCAAATGTTTTTACGAGGTTTGAAACCTAAGATACGTCAACATCTTATTTCTCATAAACTGTGTTTGTATTCAGATGTTGTGAATAGGGCTCAGTTAGTAGAGCGCGATAACGAGTCAACGCAACCAAAAGAGAGCAATTGGCAAAATGATAATACCAGTGAGAGCAGTCATCGAAGCGGTGACAACAAGCGTGGAGGGAATCAACATGCCAGAAATGGTAACCACTTCGGTGGTAATCAGGGCCAAAACAATAAGAATAGTCATTTCAAGAAGAGGAGATTCAACAATGATGGAAAGACGTCAGCACCAGCACCCGTTGTTAAGGAAGGAGAACGACCACCTATCATATGTTTCAAATGCGGAGGGGAGGGGCACATCAGTCCAAACTGCGCGATGCCATCTAAAGCATGTTATAATTGTGGAAAAGAAGGTCATTTAGCTCGATTTTATCGTTTACCAAAAAAAAGTTCAGCCAAGATGGAGACACCAAAGGCCGTCCCAGAAAAGTCGAAACCGGTAGTGCAAGGGAGAGCGTTTGTTGTGACCTCCCAGAAAGTAAGGAACCCGAATGAGGTCATCACGGGTAATCTTATCATAAACTCTAACGAAGTCTATACTTTATTTGATACCGGTTCTACCCATTCTTTTATTTCTCCTACTTGCGCTCATCGATTAAATTTGACTCCGGAGAAATTAGACTTTGATTTATCTATTGAAACTCCATTGGGAGAAACCTTCATTACATCCACGGTTTATAAGTCTTGTTTGGTTCAAGTTAGTACCCACACATTACCTGTCGATCTAATTTCATTAAAAATACTTGCATTTGACGTGATTTTAGGGATTGATTGGTTAACTACTCATCATGTAAAAATTGATTGTTTTCGTAAGGTTGTTAGCTTTCATATTCCTAATCGACCTATTATGCGAATTCAAGCAACCAAACCATTAAAATCAATCGCTGTCATCTCAAGTCATAAAGCTATTCGTTTATTGAAAAACGGATGTCAAGCTTTCTTAGCTCATGTCACGGATCTAAACAAAAATACGTCAGTTTTGAATGATATTTCTATTGTTAATAAATTCCCTGACGTATTCCCTGAAGAACTTCCTGGCCTACCCCCAGAGCGTAAAATTGAATTTTGTATCGACCTTGAACCCGGTACAAAACCCATTTCCAAAGCCCCATATCGAATGGCTCCTATTGAACTTCAGGAGTTAAAGATCCAACTGCAGAAATTGTTAGACATTGGCTTTATTCGTCCTAGTACTTCTCCTTGGGGTGCTCCTGTGCTATTCGTGAAGAAGAAAGATGGAAGTATGCGACTTTGTATTGATTATCGGGAGTTGAATCATGTCACTATCAAAAACAGGTACCCATTGCCACGTATTGATGACCTGTTTGACCAGTTGCAAGGAGCACAATTCTTTTCAAAGATCGATCTTCGTTCTGGATATCATCAGTTAAAGGTTAGAACTGAGGATATTCCAAAGACGGCTTTTAGAACTCGGTACGGGCATTATAAATTCCTAGTCATGTCCTTTGGATTGACTAATTCTCCTGCTGCCTTCATGGATATGATGAACCGAGTATTCAAGGAATATTTGGATCACTTTGTGGTCGTCTTTATTGATGACATCCTTATTTATTCCAAAAGCCATGAAGATCATGAGCAACACTTGAGGCTGGTACTCCAAAAGCTTCGTGAATACAAGCTTTATGCCAAGTTGAAAAAATGCGAGTTCTGGCTAGAGGAGGTAGCATTCCTTGGGCACGTAGTATCAAGTCGTGGAATATCGGTTGACCCGGCAAAGATTGAAGCTATTCAAAGCTGGGAGCAACCTAAATCAGTGACCGAAGTACGTAGCTTTCTTGATTTAGCTGGTTATTATCGGAGATTCGTGGAAGGATTTTCTCGAATCGCTACTCCATTAACTCAGCTGACTCGAAAAGATACAAAGTTTGGTTGGAGCGAAGAATGTGAGCAGAGTTTTCAAGAACTCAAGAGGAGAATCATTTCAGCACATGTTCTAACAATACCATCTGGCTCGGAGGGATTTGTCATCTACAGTGATGCTTCGAGCAAAGGGTTGGGATGCGTTCTCATACAACATGAAAAAGTCATAGCCTATGCATCAAGACAACTCAAGGAATATGAGAGAAATTATCCTACTCATGATCTAGAGTTGGCAGCTGTTGTCTTTGCATTTAAAATTTGGAGGCATTACTTGTATGGGGAGAAGGTGGAGATCTTTACGGATCATAAAAGCCTCAAATATTTCTTCACTCAAAAGGAACTCAACATGCGACAACGACGTTGGCTTGAACTATTGAAAGATTATGATCATACCATTCAATACCATCCTGGAAAAGCGAACGTGGTAGCTGACGCATTGAGTAGAAGATCATATGCAAGTACGAGTGCAATATTGTCAACACAAAGGCCCATTTTGTGTGACTTGCAAAGGATGGAGATAGAGTTAAAGACTCCAGGGACCCATGTGATGATGGCGAATATACGAGTAGAACCAACTTTAATAGATAAAGTTAAAGCTGCTCAAGCTACAGACCTGGAGCTGATGCGTATGAGGAAAAAAGTGCAAGAAGGTGCTATGCCGGAAGCAAGAATCGATGAAAAAGGAATACTTCGAGTCAACTCCAGACTTTGTGTTCCTAACAACCCTGATTTAAAGTAAGAAATCATCATGGAGGCGCACAACACACCGTTTGCAATCCATCCTGGAAGTACCAAAATGTATCATGATCTTCGTCATACATTTTGGTGGAGCAATATGAAGAGAGAGATAGCGTTGTTTATCTCAAGGTGTCTAACTTGTCAACGAGTCAAAGCGGAGCATCAAGTACCAAAAGGTCCATTGCAACCACTTGAAATTCCAGAATGGAAGTGGGAGCACATTACCATGGATTTCGTTACCGGTCTTCCTAAGGTTTCTCAAGGTATAGATGCGATTTGGGTCATTGTTTATAGATTGACCAAGTCTGCTCATTTCTTACCGATACGAGAAACTTATACACTTGAACGTCTTGCTCGTATGTACATAAACGAGATTGTAAGACTGCATGGTATGCCAGTATCCATAGTTTCTGATCGAGACCCAAGATTCACTTCACGATTTTGGGTTAGTTTACAAAAAGCTATGGGCACAGATTTACGATTTAGTTCGGCATATCATCCTCAGACGGACGGACAATCAGAGAGGACTATTCAAACTCTAGAAGATTTATTAAGACTCTGTGTCTTTGACTTCAAGGGAAGTTGGGACAAGTTCTTACCATTGGTGGAGTTTTCCTACAACAACAGTTATCAAGCAAGTATTGACATGGCTCCATTCGAAGCATTGTATGGAAGAAAATGTCGTTCTCCAGTATGCTGGGATGAGGTGAGTGAAGCAACGTTGTTGGGACCGGAGTTGGTACGTATGACTACAGAAAAGATTCAAACGATCCGACAACGTATAAAAACCTCACAAGATCGACAAAAGAGTTATGTTGATCTTCATCGAAAGGACGTGGAATTTGATATAGGAGATCATGTGTTCTTACGTGTTGCTCAATGGAAAGGAGTTACGAGATTTGGAAAAAGAGAAAAGCTCAATCCTCGATTCATCGGTTCATTTTTAATCCTCGATCGAGTAGGAACTGTGGCTTATAGACTCGCTTTACCGCCAAGTATGTTTCGTGCTCATAACGTTTTTCACATATCCATGTTACGCAAATATGTGGAAGACCCGAACCACATTATTGAGTTAGAACCGGACGAAATAGCGTAGGATTTGACGTATGAAGAAGTTCCTGTTCAAATCTTGGATAAGAAGGAACATATTCTACGCTCCAAGGTTATACCTCAAGTCAAAGTTTTGTGGAGAAACCACGATGTTGAGAAAATGACTTGGGAGTTATAATCTGAAATAAAATCAAGGTATCCTTACCTCTTCGACATACCAGGTACGTACCCTAATTTCGAGGGCAAAATTTCATAAGAAGGGGAGGTTGTAAGACCCCAACTTTTATAAATAAAGATGAATTTTCTATAAATATCATTTTTGAATATTATGGAGTTAATTTGATATAATGTTATAGTTGTGGGTAATATTTATAAATTTTGCAAAGTACGCAAGTTGTTATATAATATTCGATTGGTCGGGAAATATTCGTTTTAACAGGAAATATTCGTACAACGGCACAATTATTGGTGGACCCCACAACAGAATTATTGTCGGATTGAGAAAACGACAAAAATATTTTATTAAAAATAACGGCGGAAGTTTTACCATTGATACTGTTGAACTACTCGGTAGTAAAAGTACAGTAATACCTGTGGTTGCATAGTAGCACACGGTATTGATTATTAATGCTTATGTGAGAAGTCACTCAGTTTGATTCAATTATTGTCAGTTAATAATATGAATTATTTAGCGATGCATCAAACTGAGTGACTTCTCACATAAGCATTAATAATCAATACCGTGTGCTACTATGCAACCACAGGTATTACTGTACTTTTACTACCGAGTAGTTCAACAGTATCAATGGTAAAACTTCCGCCGTTATTTTTAATAAAATATTTTTGTCGTTTTCTCAATCCGACAATAATTTCGTTGTGGGGTCCACCAATGATTGTGTCTTTGTACGAATATTCCCTGTTAAAACGAATATTCCCCGACCAATCGAATATTATATAACAACTTGCGTACTTTGCAAAATTTATAAATATTACCCACAACTATAACATTATATCAAATTAACTCCATAATATTCAAAAATGATATTTATAGAAAATTCATCTTTATTTATAAAAGTTGGGGTCTTACAACCTCCCATTCTTATGAAATTTCGCCCTCGAAATTAGGGTACGTACCTGGTATGTCGAAGAGATAAGGATACCTTGATTTCATTTCAGATTCTAACTCCCAAGTCATTTCCTCAACATCGTGGTTTCTCCACAAAACTTTGACTTGAGGTATAACCTTGGAGCGTAGAATATGTTCCTTCTTATCCAAGATTTGAACAGGAACTTCTTCATACGTCAAATCCTCCGCTATTTCGTCCGGTTCTAACTCAATAATGTGGTTCGGGTCTTCCACATATTTGCGTAGCATGAATATGTGAAAAACGTTATGAACACGAGACATACTTGGCGGTAAAGCGAGTCTATAAGCCACAGTTCCTACTCGATCGAGGATTAAAAATGGACCGATGAATCGAGGATTAAGCTTTTCTCTCTTTCCAAATCTCGTAACTCCTTTCCATGGAGCAACACGTAAGAACACATGATCTCCTACATCAAATTCTACGTCCTTTCGATGAAGATCAGCATAACTCTTTTGTCGATCTTGTGAGGTTTTTATACGTTGTCGGATCGTTTGAATCTTTTCTGTAGTCATACGTACCAACTCCGGTCCTAACAACGTTGCTTCACCCACCTCATCCCAGCATACTGGAGAACAACATTTTCTTCCATACAATGCTTCGAATGGAGCCATGTCAATACTTGCTTGATAACTGTTGTTGTAGGAAAACTCCACCAATGGTAAGAACTTGTCCCAACTTCCCTTGAAGTCAAAGACACAGAGTCTTAATAGATCTTCAAGAGTTTGAATAGTCCTCTATGATTGTCCGTCCGTCTGAGGATGATATGCTGAACTAAATCGTAAATCCGTGCCCATAGCTTTTTGTAAACTAACCCAAAATCGTGAAGTGAATCTTGGGTCTCGGTCAGAAACTATGGATACTGGCATACCATGCAGTCTTACAATCTCGTTTATGTACATACGAGCAAGACGTTCAAGTGTATAAGTTTCTCGAATCGGTAAGAAATGAGCAGACTTGGTCAATCTATCAATAATGACCCAAATCGCATCAATACCTTGAGAAACCCTAGGAAGACCGGCAACGAAATCCATGGTAATGTGCTCCCACTTCCATTCTGGAATTTCAAGTGGTTGCAATGGACCTTTTGGTACTTGATGCTCCGCTTTGACTCGTTGACAAGTTAGACACCTTGAGATAAACAACGCTATCTCTCTCTTCATATTGCTCCACCAAAATATATGATGAAGATCATGATACATTTTGGTACTTCCAGGATGGATTGCAAACGGTGTGTTATGCGCCTCCATCATGATTTCATACTTTAAATCAGGGTTGTTAGGAACACAAAGTCTGGAGTTGACTCGAAGTATTCCTTCTTCATCGATTCTTGCTTCCGGCATAGCACCTTCTTGCACTTTCTTCCTTATACGCATCAGCTCCAGGTCTGTAGCTTGAGCAGCTTTAACTTTATCGATTAAAGTCGGTTCTACTCGTATATTCGCCATCATCACATGGGTCCCTGGAGTCTTTAACTCTATCTCCATCCTTTGAAAATCACACAAAATGGGCCTTTGTGTTGACAATATCGCACTCGTACTTGCATATGATCTTCTACTCAATGCGTCAGCTACCACGTTCGCTTTTCCAGGATGGTATTGAATGGTATGATCATAATCTTTCAACAGTTCAAGCCAACGTCGTTGTTGCATGTTGAGTTCCTTTTGAGTGAAGAAATATTTAAGGCTTTTATGATCCGTAAAGATCTCCACTTTCTCCCCATACAAGTAATGCCTCCAAATTTTAAGTGCAAAGACAACAGCTGCCAACTCTAGATCATGAGTAGAATAATTCCTCTCATATTCCTTGAGTTGTCTTGATGCATAGGCTATGACTTTTCCATGTTGCATGAGAACACATCCCAACCCTTTGCTCGAAGCATCACTGTAGATGACAAATCCCTCCGAGCCAGATGGTATTGTTAGAACAGGTGCTGAAATGAGTCTCCTCTTGAGTTCTTGAAAACTCTGCTCACATTCTTCGCTCCAACCGAACTTTGTATCTTTTCGAGTCAACTGAGTTAATGGAGTAGCGATTCGAGAAAATCCTTCCACGAATCTCCGATAATAACCAGCTAAACCAAGAAAGCTACGTACCTCGGTCACTGATTTAGGTTGCTCCCAGCTTTGAATGGCTTCAATCTTTGCCGGGTCAACCGATATTCCACGACTTGATACTACGTGCCCAAGGAATGCTACCTCTTCCAGCCAGAACTCGCATTTCTTCAACTTGGCATAAAGTTTATATTCACGAAGCTTTTAGAGTACCAACCTCAAGTGTTGCTCATGATCTTTACGGCTTTTGGAATAAACAAGGATGTCATCGATAAAGACGACCACAAAGTGATCCAAATATTCCTTGAATACCCTGTTCATCATATCCATGAAGGCAGCAGGAGCATTAGTCAATCCAAAAGACATAACTAAGAATTCATAATGCCCATACCGAGTTCTGAAGGCAGTCTTTGGAATATCCTCAGTTCTAACCTTCAGCTGATGATATCCAGAACGAAAATCGATCTTTGAAAAAAATTGTGCTCCTTGCAACTGGTCAAACAGGTCATCAATACGTGGCAATGGGTACCTATTTTTGATGGTGACATGATTCAACTCCCGATAATCAATACAAAGTCGCATACTCCCATCTTTCTTCTTCACGAACAGAACAGGAGCACCCCAAGGAGAAGTACTAGGACGAATAAAACCAATGTCTAACAATTACTGCAGTTGGGTTTTTAACTCCTGAAGTTCAATAGGAGCCATTCGATATGGGGCTTTGGAAATGGGTTTTGTACCGGGTTCAAGGTCGATACAAAATTTAATTTCATGCTCTGGGGGTAGGCCAGGAAGTTCTTCGGGAAATACGTCAGGAAATTTATTAACAACAGAAATATCATTCAAAGCTGACGTATTTTTGTTTAGATCTGTGACATGAGCTAAGAAAGCTTGACATCCGTTTTTCAATAAACGAATAGCTTTATGGCTTGAGATGACAGCGATTGATTTTAATGGTTTGGTTGCTTGAATTCGCATAATAGGTCGATTAGGAATATGAAAGCTAACAACCTTACGAAAACAATCAATTTTTGCATGATGAGTAGTTAACTAATCAATCCCTAGAATCACGTCAAATGCAAGTATTTTTAATGAAATAAGATCGACAGGTAATGTGTGGGTACCGATTTGAACCAAACAAGACTTATAAACAGTGGAGGTAATGAAGGTTTCTCCCAACGGAGTTTCCACAGATAAGTCAAAGTCTAATTTCTCCGGAATCAAATTTAATCGATGAGCGCAAGTAGGAGAAATAAAAGAATGGGTAGAACCGGTATCAAATAAAGTATAGACTTCGTTAGAGTTTATGATAAGCTTACCCGTGATAACCTCATTCGGGTTCCTTGCTCTCTGGGAGTTCACAACAAACGCTCTCCCTTACACAACCGGTTTTGACTTTTCTGGGACGGCCTTTGGTGCCTCCATCCTAGCTGAATTTGTCTTCGGTAAACGACAAAATCGGGCTAAATGACATTCTCTTCCACAATTATAACATGCTTTGGACGGCATCGCGCAGTTTGGACTGATGTGCCCCTCCCCTCCGCATTTGAAACATATGATAGGTGGTCGTTCTCCTTCCTTAACGACAGGTGCTGGTTGTGACGCCCCCAAAATTAGGTATACATCACCCATCTTGGGTCGTCAGATACATGGTACAGAATACAAATACAACTTACTAATACAACTGTCGTGTACACTACGACAAAACATAAACTGCGAGTTTGAATACAAATATTATCTTCTAGAGAGTATTCATATTCAAAAGGAGTCCTCATTACATTTATTAACACACTATTACATAGAATAGTGAGGACTACTAACTAATACTATCATTCGAACCATCACTCCGTTCCCCGACTTGCCCCACCTACGTTCTCATTTCCTGAAGAGAACAGTGAAAGAAAGGGTGAGCTCAACTAGCCCAGTAAGAAATATTATGACTAAGATAATGCAGAATAAATTATCATTAGCCTTCAACAATGTTAAACTGATAAAATATAATAGACATCAAGTTTAACTGCAGCGGAACAAGCAATCCATTAAAAGAGTCAAGTAGAAAATAAACTCTACTATCTTTTATGATTTAAAAGATTTTCCAACACTGTGATCGCTGGGACTCAGCTTAATAAAATAATTCACATCATCGAATCACCCCTGCACTACGGCCAAGGATATTCGTATATTTATTAATGGTCATGATCATGCCAATAACTGTCCATCAATGCACTACAGGCCAATGATGACTTTTACCACATCATTTGTAACATTACGGTCATGATTATACCGAATAATCCCTGGTCATAATCATACCAAGTCCATCTATGCACTACATGCCACAGATGACTTTCAACATTTTATAAACATGAGGATGATGACAATGATATAAGAATTCAATAAAATAAGTTCAAGAATTAATTTATCCAAGAATTAATAACGTCCAAATTGTCAACATGATACTGCTTTGTGGAGTAAAATTCAAGAATGCTTAGAAGAATATTTTCATGAAAAGATACTGGATGAAACGCAATTATCAAGGATATTCCACAAATTTCATGGAGTATAGAAGTCAAAACTTAACAAACTGAGTACAATAAAGAATGGAATAATAAAAGAAATCACCATGCATGCGATAGACCGCACAAACAGGTTATTCCAACAGAATAATAAATAATAGAACCAGGTCCGGCGTAAACGCACAGACAGGATATTTCAACATAATAATAAATAATGGAACCAGGTCCGGCGTAAACGCACAGACAGGATATTCCGACAGAATAATAAATAATGGAACCAGGTCCGGTGTAAAACACACAGACAGGATGTTCCAACAGAATAATAACAAGACGGAACCAGGTCCGGTGTAAAACACACAGACAGGATGTTCCAACAGAATAATAATAAAAACGGAACCAGGTCCGGTGTAAAACACACAGACAGGATGTTCCAACAGAATAATAGAAGAATGTCACCAAGTATAGGGTAGATCTGCGTATACAGGTTATTCCAACAGAATAATAAAGAATGGAATAACAGAAGTTCTCTTCATGAATATAAAAGAAATAATATTCCCTACCGTTTTAAAGAAGAGCTGAAATAAGGAAGTAGTTAAGTAGCAGAATACTCTTCTTCTCTCTCTCTATAGTTTCTCTCTATAGTTTCTCTCTCTAGAGTTCAGTGAATTCGTAAGAAATAATGAAGGAATGAGCTGCTATTTATAGAAAAATAGAATGCATAGTAACTAATCCATGAACGGTCCAGATTGATTACTTTAATCTGGCGGTCCATATTTAAAGAAATTTTTTTTAAATAAAATATAATATATTCTATTTATAGAATAACTTTAATAAAGTATTCTGTTTTATATAAAAAGATGTTTCTGTTTTATTACGTTAATAATACGAATAAAACAAAACGTCATTATCGCTAAATAATTCATATTATTAACTGACAATAATTGAATCAAACTGAGTAACTTCTCACATAAGCATTAATAATCAATACCGTGTGCTACTATGCAACCACACGTATTACTGTACTTTTACTACCGAGTAGTTCAACAGTAACAATGGTAAAACTTCCGCCGTTATTTTTTTAATAAAATATTTTTGTCGTTTTCTCAATCCGACAATAATTCCGTTGTGGGGTCCACCAATGATTGTGTCGTTGTACGAATATTTCCTGTTAAAACGAATATTCCCCGACCAATCGAATATTATATAACAACTTGCGTACTTTGAAAAATTTATAAATATTACCCACAACTATAACATTATATCAAATTAACTCCATAATATTCAAAAATGATATTTATAGAAAATTCATCTTTATTTATAAAAGTTGGGGTCTTACACTGGTGCTGACGTCTTTCCATCATTGTTGAATCTCCTCTTCTTGAAATGCCCATTCTTATTGTTTTGGCCCTGATTACTACCGAAGTGGTTACCATTTCTGGCCTGTTGATTCCCTCCACGCTTGTTGTCACCGCTTCGATGACTGCTTTCACTGGTATTATCATTTTACCGGCTGCTCTCTTTTGGTTGCGTTGTCTCGTTATCGCGCTCCACCAACTGAGCCCTATTTACAACATCTGAATACAAACACATTTTATGAGAAACAAGGTGTTGACGTATCTCCGGCTTCAAACCTCTTAAAAACATCCGCCTCATTCTTTCTTCATTATCCACCAGGTGGGACGCAAACCGGGATAACTCCGCAAATTTTGCCTCGTACTGCGACACGGTCATATTATTCTGCTCCAATTTGATGAACTCCACCTCCTTCATGTGACGAATACTCTCGGGAAAGTATTTGTCGTTAAACAGCTCTTGGAACTTCTCCCAAGACATCTTCAGTGCGGCAGGTTAAGTACGCTTTATCGATTTTCACCAGTAATCTGCCTCTCCTCGCAACATAAAGGCGGCAAAGGGAACCTTTTGCTCCTCGGAGCAACCCAAGACATCAAATATCTTGGTGATCTGCTTTATCCATGTTTCAGCTACAAGTGGTTTGGGTTCTCCCTTAAACTCCGGTGGTCTCAGCTCCTTAAACTGCTTAGCGGTGACCGCCTGAGAGTTTCCAGTATTTCCACCTACGTTGTGGACAGGAGCCGCTTTCACCTGTTGTTGCATGAATTGCATAAAACCTCTGAACATTCCATCATTCATCATCTGGTCAGTGTTGTTGTTTGCATGAGGATTGTCACCTTCCTGATGAACATTATCCTGATTATTGATATGTGGTGAATCAATAATCGCCTGTGCTCCATTGCTATTCTCAACATTCTCAGATGCCATTTTCAGATACTGCCACAAAATAAAAGTTAATTGATATGTCATATATTATCCTTATATTATGACCGACCAATTAAATACCATGCAAATAAACTTAGGTAGGTCATACTAGCGAAGGAATTTCCCGTCTCTCCCCTCCTAGTTCTATTCTCACATCTTAGCCAGGGATCATATCCCTAAGCTCTGATACCAACTGTGACGCCCCCAAAATTAGGTATACATCATCCATCTTGGGTCGTCAGATACAAAGTACAGAATACAAATACAACTTACTAATACAACTGTCGTGTACAATACGACAAAAAATAAACTGTGAGTTTGAATACAAATATTATCTTCTAGAGAGTATTCATACTCAAAAGGAGTCCTCATTACATTTATTAACACACTATTACATAGAATAGTGAGGACTACTAACTAATACTATCATTCGAACCATCACTCCGTTTCCCGACTTGCCCCAGCTACGTTCTCATTTCCTGAAGAGAACAGTGAAAGAAAGGGTGAGCTCAACTAGCCCAGTAAGAAATATTATGACTAAGATAATGCAGAATAAATTATCATTAGCCTTCAACAATGTTAAACTGATAAAATATAATAGACATCAAGTTTAACTGCAATGGAACAAGCAATCCATTAAAAGAGTCAAGTAGAAAATAAATTCTACTATCTTTTATGATTTAAAAGGTTTTTCAACACTGTTATCGCTGGGACTCAGCTTAATAAAATAATCCACATCATTGAATTACCCCTGCACTACGGCCAAAGATATTCGTGTATTCATTAATGGTCATGATCATGCCAACAACTGTCCATCAATGCACTACGGGCCAATGAGGACTTTTACCACATCATTTGTAACATTACGGTCATGATTACACCGAATAATCCCTGGTCATAATCATACCAAGTCCATCTATGCACAACAGGCCACAGATGACTTTCAACATTTTATAAATATGAGGATGATGACAATGATATAAGAATTCAATAAAATAAGTTCAAGAATTAATTTATCCAAGAATTAACAACGTCCAAATTGTCAACATGATACTGCTTTGTGGAGTAAAATTCAAGAATGCTTAGAAGAATATTTTCATGAAAAGATACTGGATGAAACGCAATTATCAAGGATATTCCACAAATTTCATGGAGTATAGAAGTCAAAACTTAACCAACTGAGTACAATAAAGAATGGAATAACAAAAGAAATCACCATGCATGCGATAGACCGCACAAACAGGTTATTCCAACAGAATAATAAATAATAGAACCAGGTCCGGCGTAAACGCACAGACAGGATATTCCGACAGAATAATAAATAATGGAACCAGGTCCGGCGTAAACGCACAGACAGGATATTCCGACAGAATAATAAATAATGGAACCAGGTCCGGTGTAAAACACACAGACAGGATGTTCCAACAGAATAATAACAAGACGGAACCAGGTCCGGTGTAAAACACACAGACAGGATGTTCCAACAGAATAATAACAAAAACGGAACCAGGTCCGGCGTAAACGCACAGACAGGATATTCCGACAGAATAATAAATAATGGAACCAGGTCCGGTGTAAAACACACAGACAGGATGTTCCAACAGAATAATAACAAGACGGAACCAGGTCCGGTGTAAAACACACAGACAGGATGTTCCAACAGAATAATAACAAAAACGGAACCAGGTCCGGCGTAAACGCACAGACAGGATATTCCGACAGAATAATAAATAATGGAACCAGGTCCGGTGTAAAACACACAGACAGGATGTTCCAACAGAATAATAACAAGACGGAACCAGGTCCGGTGTAAAACACACAGACATGATGTTCCAACAGAATAATAGAAGAATGTCACCAAGTATAGGGTAGACCGCGTATACATGTTATTCCAACAGAATAATAAGAAATAGAATAACAACAGTTCTCTTCATGAATAAGAAAGAATAACACCCCTTACCATTTTAAAGAAGAGCTGAAATAAGGAAGTAGTTAAGTAGCAGAATACTCTTCTTCTCTCTCTCTATAGTTTCTCTCTATAGTTTCTCTATCTAGAGTTCAGTGAATTCGTAAGAAATAATGAAGGAATGAGCTGCTATTTATAGAAAAATAGAATGCATAGTAACTAATCCATGAACGGTCCAGATTGATTACTTTAATCTGACGGTCCATATTTAAAGAAAAATCTTTTAAATAAAATATAATATATTCTATTTATAGAATAACTTTAATAAAGTATTCTGTTTTATATAAAAAGATGTTTCTGTTTTATTACGAATAAAACAAAACGTCATTATCGCTAAATAATTCATATTATTAACTGACCATAATTGAATCAAACTGAGTGACTTCTCACATAAGCATTAATAATCAATACCGTGTGCTACTATGCAACCACACGTATTACTGTACTTTTACTACCGAGTAGTTCAACAGTAACAACGGTAAAATTTTCGCCGTTATTTTTAATAAAATATTTTTGTCGTTTTCTCAATCCGACAATAATTCCGTTGTGGGGTCCACCAATGATTGTGTCTTTGTACGAATATTTCATGTTAAAACGAATATTCCCGACCAATCGAATATTATATAACAACTTGCGTACTTTGCAAAATTTATAAATATTACCCACAACTATAACATTATATCAAATTAACTCTATAATATTCAAAAATGATATTTATAGAAAATTCATCTTTATTTATAAAAGTTGGGGTCTTACAGTAAGGGGTGTTATTCTTTCTTATTCATGAAGAGAACTGTTGTTGTTCCATTTCTTATTATTCTGTTGGAATAACCTGTATACGCGGTCTACCCTATACTTGGTGACATTCTTCTATTATTCTGTTGGAACATCATGTCTGTGTGTTTTACACCGGACCTGGTTCCGTTTTTATTATTATTCTGTTAGAACATCTTGTCTGTGTGTTTTACACCGGACCTGGTTCCGTCTTTATTATTATTCTATTGGAACATCCTGTCCGTGTGTTTTACACCAGACCTGGTTCCGTCTTTACTATTATTCTGTTGAAATATCATGTCTGTGTGTTTTACACCGGACCTGGTTTCGTCTTCTATACTTCATAAAATTTGTGGAATATCCTTGATAATTGCGGTTCATCCAGTATCTTTTCATGAAAATATTCTTCTAAGCATTCTTAAATTTTACTCCACAAAGCAGTATCATGTTGACAATTTGGACGTTGTTCATTCTTGGATAAATTAATTCTTGAACTTGTTTTATTGAATTCTTATATCATTGTCATAATCCTCATGTTTATAAAATATTAAAAGTCATCTGTGGCATGTATTGCATAGATGGACTTGGTATGATTATGACCAGGAATTATTCGGTATAATCATGACCGTAATGTTACAAATGATGTGATAAAAGTCCTCATTGGCCCGTAGTGCGTTGATGGACAGTTGTTGGTATGATCATGACCATTAATGAATACAAGAATATCCTTGGCAGTAGTGCAGGGGTGATTCGATGATGTGGATTATTTTATTAAGCTGAGTCCCAGCGATCACAGTGTTGAAAAACCTTTTAAATCATAAAAGATAGTAGAGTTTATTTTCTACTTGACTCTTTTAATGGATTGCTTGTTCCGCGGCAGTTAAACTTGATGTCTATTATATTTTATCAGTTTAACATTGTTGAAGGCTAATGATAATTTATTCTGCATTATCTTAGTCATAATATTTCTTACTGGGCTAGTTGAGCTCACCCTTTCTTTCACTGTTCTCTTCAGGAAATGAGAACGTAGCTGGGGCAAGTCGGAAAATGGAGTGATGGTCCGAATGATAGTATTAGTTAGTAGTCCTCACTATTCTATGTAATGGTGTGTTAATAAATGTAATGAGGACTCCTTTTGAGTATGAATACTCTCTAGAAGATAATATTTATATTCAAACTCACAGTTTATGTTTTGTCGTATTGTACACGACAGTTGTATTAGTAAGTTATATTTGTATTCTGTACTATGTATCTGACGACCCAAGATGGGTGATGTATATCTAATTTTGGGGGCGTCACAGCCCAGGCCAGATCAGGTCGGCCTGTTGTGCATCCTACTGATTGACTACTTTTAAGATGTGCACAATATAATTTACACCATTTAAATGTAATTGCTTTACATTTTGAGCCAACAAAAATCTAATAATGTAGTATAGTATGATGATGTTGGGTAAAATAAGAAATTTATAAACTTTAGAGGAGTATATTGAAAGATATAAAAAATAGCATTAAAAAGGATAAAGTTATAATATGTCTAAAATTATAAGGGTGAAAGAGAAAAAAAAGGGTGACCCTGTTAGCAACTAAACCAAATTAATTCTAGATTATTCATGAATTAATATTAGTACATGAATGGATAATGTCTAAGTACATAATACATGTATTTGAAATGTCTTGAAACATGTAATGGTTAGGTTCATGTACATGAATGTGGTCATGTAGTAATTATTAATGTGGTTCTAGAAGTATCATATGAGTCCTATAAATAGTCATGTACTTGGATCATTTTAATCAAGTGAAATGAAAGTGTTCTTAAGTGTTCTCTAAAGTTATATTTCACTTCCTCTGTAATTTATCATCTTCCATAAATTTCCAACAAGTGGTATCAAACCTAAGGTTAATTCGAAGGTTAAACTAAAGTGGCTAAGGTAAAATCGACGACCCAAGAAAGGTGACTTAGTGCTATCAAAGTGTTTAGCTGGGCGAGTACAAAGTGTGCGCGTTATAGCTCTAAATTGCAATCTAGCAAATGTGCTAGTAGTTGAGAAATTTTTTGAAGAAGTTTGTGAGTTGAAGCACGTCACAAAAGTTGTCATATTGATAGCCTTTTTGGTGAGGTAAATTATAAAAAATTGATGTTTCTTAGGTTTGGTGCCAAATTAGTGTTCACAAATTATAATGTTTGGAGTGTAAGGATTCGAGTATTTCTTAGAGAATGCAATTTATGGAAAGATGTCATTGCAAATCCAGAAAAGTGTATTTCAGAAAAAGTTCGAGAAATGAAAGAAAAAAGAACAAGAAAGATTTTGCAAGGAGTAATGCATGAAGAAGTCTGGATGCGTGTTGCGAGTTTTGATTCTCTATGTCAGTTATGGAATGAGCTTGAATTGATTTGCAAGAATTATAAAGGTTCATTGTTACTTAAAGAGTCTTGGTTTTTGGAAGAGGATGAGAAACTTGTTGAAGAAATTGATGAAGTTGAAGAAGAAGAAGAAGAAGAAAAGAAAAATGAAGACTTTGAAGACATATGTCGGGAAGCAAAAGAAATAGATCATGTCAAAAATAAAGAATTTAAAGACATAATAATTAAAGCATCTTTTGAGAAAGAAAAACCTGAGAGTGAAGCGATGGAAGAAGAGAATGAGACAAGTTTGAATAATGAGCTGGAGGATAAGGATGTTGAAGAAAAGAGTGCACACTCAGAAGTTACTAGTCAATTGGATGTCACATCATCTAATCCTGCTGTTGTCAGAACTTTTACAAGGAAGAATGTTGCCAAAAAGGTTCAAGTCACAAAAACTGCTAAAGAAACATCATATACAAAGTCCAGGTTGGAAGCAGAGTGCAAGCCAAAGGTCGAAAATGCAAAGACCAAGAAAAAAGAAACTCAAGTTGTGGAAGGTATTGCATGGGTTAATATGGAGAAGTATTTTGATCAAAATGAGTTCAGAAATAGTGAAATAGAGAAGAAATACAAGCATGTAAAATGTGAGAAGCTAATAAGCAAGATCAAGAAGAACAAATGGAAACTTCAAGCATTTGTGTCATATACATCAATGGAGATGACAAAAGAGTTTCTTGCGTTTGAAGGAATCGGAAGATCAAAATGTTTTACGATATTATGAAGAATAAATTTGATTTACGGGAGGCCTTGTTAGCAACTAAACCAAATTAATTCTAGATTATTCATGAATTAATATTAGTACATGAATGGATAATGTCTAAGTACATAATACATGTATTTGAAATGTCTTGAAACATTTAATGGTTAGGTTCATGTTCATGAATGTGGTCATGTAGTAATTATTAATGTGGTTCTAGAAGTATCATATGCGTCCTATAAATAGTCATGTACTTGGATCATTTTAATCAAGTGAAATGAAAGTATTCTTAAGTGTTCTCTAAAGTTATATTTCACTTCCTCTATAATTTATCATCTTCCATAAATTTCCAACAGACCCAATTACACTAAATTTGTGGAGAAACCTCATAGATATAGATATAGATATAGAGCCCGACTCTCTCCAACGAACTGAAAACCGTCGCTATAGCGACAAAAAAAATCGTCGCTATAGCCGATTCGTTTTTAATTTGCACTCCTTCCAATTCACTGGAGAAGCGGACTTTAGATATAAATAAGCAAGGTTTTTAAAACCGGACCGGTCATCAAACCGAAAAAGTTACCGGGTGGATGGGTCACTGGTCCAACCAGTGGTCGAACCGTTATTGACCCAGTGACGTCATTAATATGTAATAAATAATAAATAATTAATTATTATTATATATTGTATATAATATTTAGTAAATATGTAAAATTAATCGATTAATCTACAAAAAAAAAACTAAACATCTCTAAGATACATTCAAATTCCGAAATTCAACCACAAGTTCAAGTGTTTGATTAAATGAATGCAAAAATATGTAAAATATCAAACAAAATCTCAACTAAATTACTAAAATAAAATAAAATCCGTAATATATTTTTTTTTAATCCTTAAGGAGTGAACCGGTCAAACCCGTGAACCGGTCACTGGTTCACTGGGTCAACCGGTTCAACCGCCGGTTCACCGGTTCTGAACGATTTTTAAGCAAAAGTGGTTTAGTGGTCCAAACCGGACCGTTGAGTGAACCGGGTCCGATTTTTTCCGGTTCAACCGACAGTCCGATCCGGGTTTGAAAACAGTGTAAATAAGTAGATAATGCTGGGGACTTACTTTTATTTTAGCCTATGAGTACTAGCTAGACTACATAGCCCGTAAACATACAGCTTTATATAATTATATAAGTGGATGAACCGGAACATGCCTAACCAAAAAGGGTAATAATACTATTCTGTATATGTGCACTGTACCTAATTCATAACCAAAGTTTATAAACTTTTTTTTAATAATAAAAAAATAAATATGAAACAAGAGGTCATGGGCAGTACATGAATATCGGAGTTAATTACATGTACGAGATGAGGGGTAGGTAGGTAGCTAGCTAGAGCTAGGGAGAAACAAACAAATGTATAATGCATGTGAGAGCGGTGGTGGTGGTGGTGGTGGTGGTGCACAGCACATGACCGGTGAGTGGGGAAGACAGAAAAATACTACTACTGCTAAAAGAAAGAAAGAAAGATCATATCATATATACATGCATATAGATGAAAAGAAGATGACAAATAAGCCAAAACAATTGGCCTCTGGTTCACGGGTCAGATTTCTAGCTTTTACCCACTAATAACCAAACACTAACTCGGATATCAGATCTTTAATAATATTTTTTATTTATAAAATTTATTATAATATTAATTAAGAATGTATTGTTATATATACATACATTTCTAATTAAAACAACAATTTTTATTTTGATCATAACTAGCTAGCCATCCCATCCCATCTCATCTTAAATTAAGGCTGCAATCCACTCTCTCTATATGTATGTAGAGGTATGGAGGAAATGAAAGCAACTAACATAAAAATATCTAAGCTCTAGCTAGCCAACTTTATCTTCCCTGGCCTCTACTGCATACATGCCAATAAGCCATTATATGGTTAATAGCTAACTAGTAGAAGCTGGAGCTATTACTACTACTAGCACCAATTAAGTTAGCTAATTAGTACTTAGTACGTAAAAGGGTTTAAAATCAGATCATATATATATATATATATATATATATTATTCATTCAGTATTGTATATATAGTACCATGTCGAATTCTTCACCATCAGATATAATTTATTTTCAGAGACTTGTATTGTTTCTTCTGCAAATCTTGTTTTGGTTGTACGGTACTTGTGGAATAGTGTTTCCGGGTGCAAATGGTGCTAGTAGTACGGTGAAAGTGGGCGACATTTCAAAGGTGGAAGATGCAGCATATTTTCAGATATTCTATGGCCAGACCTTCAAAGTCATCAAGAACGGCTTAGATGGCAAGAGCTATCTTCTCAGTCAGGTTATCTATCTACATTTTATTCTACGTACTAATTCTTTCTCCACTCACACATACAAGACGGGATCATAATCATTTTGAGTGAAGGATCCGTCCGGTTAAAACGAATCAAGTTATCACACCACACCACATACTAGCTACTACTTGTATAGATTTTTGTTGTTTTACTTATAGCAAATGTGACATTAATTTTAACCCCAACTCCCTGTTCGTGGACCGGCAAATGAAACATTTGTTATAATTAACGAATGCAATAAAAAATTATACAACTTCATAATGAAATGCGTTGTGGAGCTCACAGATCATATCTTTCTTTCGAGACTTGTAATATTTGAACGCTTCTAAAAAAATCCCACAACAAGAGTCGATCGAACATGAAAATTATCAAACTAAGATGGAGGATTGGGAACTTGTTAAAGGGTAATTAATTGAGATATTTATTTCAGTCAAAATATCTTTGTTGATTGGGGTATATCGGAGTGGGGGTAAGAGGTGTATACATAATCACATAATATAATTTTTTGGTTTGGTTTGGTGGGGTGGGGGGTGGGTGGGGTAGGGGTAGGGGGTGAGTGGAGGTGGAGGTGGGGGTGGGGGTGGGTGGTTGAGCTTCTTCGATATGTAAATATGGGTGAAAAGAACTTTTGATTTAGATTTGGAATAAAATATGGGTCGAAAAATAGTTAACCGGGTTAGAACTATATTTTATTTTAAAAATATGGTTCCAAACTTTAACCAACCCAAATAAATTAATATAGTTAACTAACCTATTTGGTTCCAGTTAATATAGATTGACCCGACAGTTAACCAACTATATTACCGCATCTATATTGGAGTCACGGGTGTATAATAAGTTAGAGAAACTAGTAGCACTGTTAACGTTTAGGTCCCATTTTGACAACTCATGCAAATCACAAGTTCATATAACGCCGGTTTAATTATCACTACTGATGTGAGATGTCTCCATTTTAGATGTCATAGTTGATGTGACACTAATTTTAGAAATCATAAAGATGAAGACATGGAACAAAATACGAATGCAATTTAATATTTTTAATACTATTGAATGATTGATGTAACAAAGATTTGTATGGTTGTAATGTTTTAATCAGTCAATTTCTTAGTCAAATTTATATAAAGAATTGCATTTCTATAAACAAATACAAAATCTCAGTAGCATTTTTGTAATTTTTGACCCCAGAAGTCCTTTAAAAGAATTTTCTTCGTAATTTCCTGGTCAAATCCCGAGTCCGACCTCTGGACCTCTCTCCTCTAATACTATATGAAACAACAATGGTCAAATCTTAAATCCGAATCAAATTAAATACATTCAAATAAAACTTTAAATCATTGACTCAATAGTATCTTTTTGTGTCATCTTAACTCACCACAGGCTCAGACTGAAAGTCTTGTTGTTAGTAACTTAATTTTTTATATACATATATTTTTTTTTCATATATTTCGATGTGAGACTGGTCACCTATTGCCCGCCTGGGCCGGGATCTTATAGAGCTTCGTAAATTCAAACTAATTCGACAAGCTTAGAGCCATAAGATCGGTCCAAAAAGATTGGGCTTTCAACCCTCAAGACAACATGCGGCTAAGTGTAGACAGTAGAGACTGTCACGACTCCTGAGCCATAACAATTAACAATATTCATTACTACTGTCGAGAATTTCTAGTGATGAATACGGCTCCTGAGAAAATTCTAAGGGAGTTTAATAAACTCCTCCTGTTCATGTATGATAATGAGAATGGTTGAAAGCATGTTTTGTGAGGTAGATGATGCATGATTGGGGAAATGGTGGGATACTTCCTCTGGTGTTAAATTTGACCGCTTAAAAGTTGCGATCAAGGTGTTTGTTAAAATCACTAAGAGAACTTTTTGTAGCAAGTAAACAACAGATTTTGTTAATGAGGATGATTTTTTTTTTTCCAGTTTCATGTAGATTTTTACTAAATTTATCAAATTGGATGGAAGAATAAACTCATTTAAAGTTTAAATTCTGGTTTACTGCACGTGAAGATTTTACTAAAAAAGTTTCCAAGAATACATTCGAAGTGCCATGACAGAAAATTTTGAAGAACATGTTTTGATTGTAACCTATTCTACAATGTACAAGTTTTCCAGTGAAAAATATCTTAGTTAGACATTCTGTATCTAAAATAAAATTCAAAATTTTATAATAATTTTTTGTTGTTGCAGAATACTTCAAGAATGGCGGCTAGGACCAAGTATTGCACAACAAGAATCAAATCTTTTGTCATCCCATTGTCAAACTATTCAGTTGATACCAATTTTTTCCCAGGTAAAATTAGTTTTTATCAATCCTTTATATAATGTCTATCCTTAGCCCATGAATCTGTTACATTCATGACATCAATAGTATAGGTCTAATCTTGATGATGAGTTTTCATTGATTTCATTCTTTCCTTTAAATTTACAGTTTCTTTCTTCGAGGTGAGGATTGCTGGTCTCTGTAAGTCATTATGTTTATAAGTTAAACTGTTTGTTACTAGTCAAAAATTACCGGATCATATTAATCCTGCCCCTCCCAAACCATACAAAAAAAAAAGAAAAGAAAAGAAAAGGAGTAGTAGGAAAAAAAAGGGAGTATAAAACTCATCACTTATGAGAGAAAACGGATAAGGATCCTCTTCATTATATTTATCCTCCAAATTTCTCCCCAACACACAACTAGCGACACAATATAATTTGTCACAAACAATTATGTCGCTCGCTAAATGTATATCGGGGAAATTGTAGGTAGGTGTAATGGATTGTACAAGTTTGGTTTTGAGCTTAACAATTAATTATTATCGGTATACGATCTTCATGTGGACAGCTTCTAGGTCTATTAGGAAGTTTAAAGGGAATCACATCATCAGATTTGGTGGCTTCAGAATGCGTACTAAAATTATACAGTGATGGAGCAATAGCGACGGTAAACAAGAGTGAGACAAACCAGCTTACCCAATTTGCAGCACACTTTATTAGTGACACTGATCAAGCTCAGTCCTGCAACTTTGCAACTTTCCTCCCCAACGGTGAAAACACTCCTCTCCAGGTACATCCACACTCTTCATAAATTAGTTAAAACTCCTTGGATATTAGTACTCATTTCATTTTTGTGTTAATTAATGGGCATGGCACATATTCAAGCATGCACATGTACTTACTTAACTAGAAGAAATAATGTTTTTTCTATGGTCAAATTATTTACTAATCGGTATTACCCTTCAAATTGCAGCGAGCAGAGTGGATCAAGTACATGGGAGTTTTTGCTAATATGGAAGTCAGAGCAAACCATGTCTACGATGCAGTGAGTAAAGCATACTATTATCGTATTTAGTACTCCATCCAAAAGAGTGAAAAAGTTAAATGGGACTATTATTTCCAGATGGCGGAGTAATACATAACATGTATTCAATATAATATATATTGTTCTCTTTGGTTATCTGAGCTTGGATTTTTTTTTATAACTCTGGAACTAAAATGTGTTGCAGGTGAAAGCCAACTATATGTGCTTGGTTAAAGCTGCTGCCAGCAAGACAGCATCATTCAAACCAATCGTTGCTTGGTTGGATTACAATGATGTATGTGTACTTGTACTTTGGATATATATGGGCAAAGATAATTTACCCACCAGTTAGAACAGGATAACTTTTGCCCTTCATTCTTTGGAAAATATTTCCCTGATTTGTTTCAAACTCCTTTTTAACCATTCTTCCTTCCAAGAGTTCGTTAAATCTACTCTGACCACTACTGTATCTGTATCAAATCAACCGATCAACCTTCATTCTTCTCTCATTAACAACTTCTTTTATCCTGGTGAAGGCAGAACAGTCAGAACCATGGATTACTTTCAGCCCATAGAACAAAAGAAGTTAAAATTTCCACATTTGGTTTTGATTTCAAATCTCTACATGAATTATAAGTAATCTTGAATGATACAAGATGATTAAAATTATGGTTCACTCCATGCACCCACGTATGGAGATGCTATTGTACTGCCTGGGATTTCAAGTATTTTGCATGGAAAAATAACAAGGGGCTTCATATAATGACATTTACAGGGTTGCAATGTTTATCTTTCACCTAACATCACCTAACACTGGAGATCGACATATAAAATATTTACTTGTGGAAAACTAATTCATGCTTGCTCCTCACATTCTTTGTTCGTTTTGCAGGGTGAGTGGTCATTTACAAAGGATACGTACAAGTTAAAGGTACCAATTTTATTGGGAATTTTTGTGTAATCCTTACCCTGGGCCCAATGGAAGTAAAATTAAACTTTATAACTTGTACAATTCAAAATACATGGCTTTTCATCGAGTCATCTAACATGCCCTTTTCGCACCTTTCATTAAATGCAAATAATCCTACACTAAAGAGATGGCTAAGAATTAAGGCTGTTGGGGGATGTATGCCATAATATTAATCAGCTTCATATGCATATATTTAAACTTGGATTTGCAGTATGTGGAAGATGCAGGTGGAGAGAACATAGACAAATCGATCAACAAAGTTACCTATAACGTCTCTATTCCTGATGACTGTGAGGAATTTCATGCCATTTTATGTGTAAGTTAATTCAGCAAATATTCCGCATTATTTCATACCCTAAATTAATTAATTCCTTTGAAACTGTACTTTAACAAAGTTTGCACATAATTGAATTTTCTTTTTCTTTTCAACATATTGAACTCATATGTAGAACATTATGTGAAAAATCATGTTTTACTTGTAATAATCCATTCAAGACATAATAGTAATTATGATTCCATTTCTGCGCAAGACTGTGGATGTAGTTATTGATGAAACTTATACTTGGGATCCGTTGGGATATAACATCTCCACCTTTCTCCAAAACATTAAAGTTGAAGACCAATCATGTTGTGCCTTCCTTACAAAGCAGAGCTTATGGAGATACGATAAAAGAATGCACAGTTCTACTGCTCTTGGTATGTTTTGTTCCGACCCGTCATGGCTTCTCAATATTACTGCATTATAATCCTTTTATAAAAAGTAGGGTATGCATACACATAAAGGATGTTCTTAATTTCACGAAAATTACTCATTAAATTTATGAGTGTGAACACTGTTCTGTTTCCTTGTGTTCTTTGTTTCTTTTCAATGCGGCTCAAGATTGGTATGATGGAGCAGTTTCCCAGCCCCAACTGGTTCTGGCAGACATTACTGAAACTTTGTTCCCTACTGGAAATTACACAACAACATATTTCAGGAATCTCGTAAAGGTTAGTTAGCTTTTCAGTTGTTCTAAGAGTAATGATTAATTAACATTAGCAATACTGAAATATGTTGAACAACAATGCAGGAAGAAGGAATAACAAAAATCAGCCCTGGGATGTGTGTTAGGGATATTTCCACAGCTTTGGAACCCACCATTGTAGACTGTTGAATAAACCTCTTTACAATGATTTCAGATTTTCTCTATCCTTCAAATTCATATTCTTACGGACAAAAGCTGTGTTGGCCTTGCAGGAATTATGATCAAGACTAACTATTAAACCCCAAATGTAATGAATATGGTAAACTATTTAAAAAATATTTACTAATTTCAAAATTTGTTGTTTTTAAATATTAATTTGAATTATATGGTTTGATTTTAAAAGTAGACTCTTTTTATGGGATAGAGCCACTATATGTTAACGTGTTTGATAAAATTACTCCCTTAAAGAGCAAGATAGATGCTTCTTTTTAGAAACTATGTAACTAAAACAAATTCTCAAGCCTTAAGAGAATTATGACCTTGTGGACAATCAAAATGCAGTCTTCACATTGAAAAGCACTCTCACACACACACCTCACAACTAAGCACGAGGAAGACCATCTTCAAATACTTTATTCACATGGATAACAAAGTGTGTTTAAAAGCAATAAAAATGAAGGATGCTAAAAGAGTAGCCAAGAATACAGAAAGTCATGAGATTCACCACTCATATTACCCCCACAATTACTAGCCGTCTTCATCCTCCTTGCCTAATCTAGATGAACATCACTGCAAAAGTATTTGTGCATGTAAATATCTACCATAAAATGCCCCGACGGCAGCAAATTCTTGCCACTTTGCCATCCCTAACTCTTCTTCTCATCATCATATTCAACGTTAATGTAAAAACACCTTTACAATCTTCCTCTAACTATGCCACCACCCTCCATAACTCACCTCATTCAAAACTCCAGTTCAGCCTCTTGATCGGAATTCTAACCCGGGCGGACAACTACGATCGCCGCCATTTCCTCCGACTCGTTTACGGAATACAATTCTCCCCCATAGCCAAAATCGACATCAAGTTTGTATTTTGCAACCTCACCAAGCCCGAGCAAAGGGTGCTCATTTCTCTAGAAATACTACGTTTCAACGACATTATCATCCTAAATTGTTCAGAAAATATGAACAGCGGCAAGACTTACACCTACTTCTCTTCACTCCCCCGAATCCTTTCCTACCAGTACAACTATGTCATGAAGGCTGACGACGATGTTTTCCTCAGGCTAGCACCTTTGGCATTGTCACTCTCGGCTCTACCAAGGTTAGATTTGTACTACGGATTTGTAGTTCCTTGTCCTAGCATGAATCCCTTTGTCCATTACATGTCGGGAATGGGATTTGCACTATCTTGGGACCTTGTTGAATGGATAGCAAAATCTGAAATTCCGGCAAATGATATGTTTGGACCGGAGGATAAGCTAGTCGGAAAATGGTTGAATATGGGGAAAAAGGCAAGCAACAGGTTTTCTGATAAGCCAGCAATGTACGACTATCCGGGAACAAACGGAAGGTGTTCACACGACCTCATTCCAGAGACGGTTGCAGTTCACCGGCTCAAGAGGTGGGATCAATGGCTACACGTACTTAATTATTTCAACATGACCAAAGAACTTCAGCTGTCCAAACTCTACAATATATGACTCAACGTTCAACAAGAAGAACAATCACAAGTAACAAGTTATTCCAGTTAGTAGCAAAAATATATTCTATAAGCAGAATTGAAGAGAGTCTAAGTTTTCTTTGTCAGCTTTCAAAATTCAACTGAATTAATTTTTATATATTTAAAGAACTCTGAAATAAGAATATCCGGGCTTTGCTTCTGCTTACAAAATAAAGAACTAAAAGAAAACTAACTATAAACATCTCCTTAGTTGTCTTTCCTTGGTAGATTCCAATGAATAGATCTCATTGCAGTTAAAAATCTCCATCCACTTAATTAACAGTATCCTTGTGTATATAATGGCATCTTTAATCATGAAGATCCACTTAGCAGCTCAAAAGGGCCAAACCACTTTTATGGTGGAAAAAAATATCCGAGAGGCTAAGCATGACATGATGACTTATCATGATTCACGAAATAGCAGGTTAGACGGAACGTAATTGAAGAAACTGTTAGTTATTTTGCCCGCCTGGAGTTCTGTTCCATGACAAGTAGGCTGGATCTCCAAGAGGCCTGTAGTGATAATAAGAGACACCTTCAGCTAAATATGTTTTGATCACGACAAAAAAAAGGAAAATTTTAAAATAAATACGGAATAGTTGGACAGAACTGAAGTAATTTTTTGTAAACAGTCACTAAAATTTTACACAGCTGAAGAATTATCAGGTTTGTTGATGTGACCGTATGTGAAGTTCACTTTGGGGCTTGAAATTCTTCCGATGAAAATATCTATGATATAACACCAGAGCACACGCACGCACGCACAAATGTATATTTGAATAAAGACATCAGTCTCAAAAAGTCCATCATTTAAAGTAAAATTAGAAGAAGAGAAAAGAAGAGAGAGAGCACTAATACAAGCAAAGATTCGAGTAAAAGCTAAGTGAAATAATTAAACTTGAGGAATTCATCAAAATTATCCTGCTCCATATTTGATAGTTCTAACTAGGCCCAAAAGAAAAAGTATAGTTTTCCAACAAAATAGGCCAAATGATAAACTGGAGAAACACCTTCTTCCACAGGTATAAATAATTAATAAAACTAAAACCAAAATTGCCAAATGCAAATATAACAAACTTCAGACGTCCAAAAATATTGATCCAAGCTATTAGTGTAACAGAATCAGGGGCGGATATGTTCAAGGGGCAGCATAGGCAGCTTCCCCTACTGGATTTTTTTTGTAGGTATAGTGGCAGGGGCAAATATGTAAGTTAATAAACTCAAGGGGACAAATTAATGATAGAGTTGAACTTGAAGAGGCACAAAAAAATTCATTTATATTCTAAATACAAGTATAGACAAACATAGATTTATTATGCTTCTAAATTAACTAAATTAGAAGGTAATTAAATTAAAGCTTATTTCTGTTTGATAATTTAAATTTGTAGTTTGTTTGAATTTGTTGTTGATTGGGAACTTGGGGTTAAACCCAATTTAACTTATTTGATGTATTTGTTATATTTTGGACTTAAGATGCAACTAATTAAGGCTTTTTTTGTTTGATAGTTTATTTGAATTTGTTGTGGTCTTTGTGAGTTAATTCCGGTGAGTACAACTGTTGTTGTTGTCAATATTGGATGAGCATGTAGTTTTAGTGTTCAAATGAAACGATACAACTGTGTCGATAATTGGATTTATGTTAAATTGTTTTTATATGTAGTTCAGCCTCTTTCCTTTATGTGAGTTTCAATGAGAGTTGTGTTCTCTAAAAAGACATAGATAGGGCACTAAAATAAAAAATCAGAACTGTATGCATTTTTTTCCTACAATTAGTGCTATTTTTTTAAGATTTCTTTCAATACTTGTAGTTTTATGATTTTCCAAATTTGACTGCTAGTATTAGATCTAGGTGGTTAAACGAGAAATCAATCATTTTTTTTAAACGCACAATCTGCACAACAATAAGCCCCAAAAGAAACAACAGTAAATTATTATAATACTGATTTACTACTATTATTTTTACCTTTTTATTAGGACAAATAAAATAATTATCATAAACAAACCCCACAAAATGGAATAATAAAAAAAGATATCTTGAGGCTTATTTGAAATTTATAAAAAGATACCAAAACTAGTTTATGCTTTAAAATTAATTCATGAGTTTGTTTAAATATAGAAAACAAATTTGGTTTGAGGCTTCAAGCATTTAGAGAATCATTCAAATTGAACTATGACAAGTAACCGAAGTTTCTAAATTGTATCTAAATATTTTTTATTTGAAATTTCTTTTTTAATTTAGATTATGAATATTTATTGCAATTTGTAAACATTATTATGATTAATTAATATTATGATTAGTTCAAGTTTTCTTTATTTAACTTCAAAAAAAAAATTAGTTAAAATCCGCCTCTGCGGGAAAAAATTCCTGAATCCGCCCCTAAACAGAATAAATAAAATTTACCCAAAAAAATAAGATAGGAAAAAAAACAAGTAGAAGAATAAAAAGAATTGGAAAAAAAATCAGATCTTGCCCCGTTAAACGCTCTTACTCCAAAAAGCGGTATCTTACTGATCTTCAAATATTCCAAATAAGATTTTATGGATAAGGGTTTTTATCTAGGGTTAGATGGAAATGTGCGGTGGAATATAGAAAGTCACAGGATGTAAGAGACCATGAAAATCTGGATAATAACTCAGTAAACTCAAAACCTTTTTAGATTTACAAAAAACTGTGTCACGATCCTCAGTTTAGAAAAAGGATTTCTCTGTAAGTTTCGTAAGGAAAGCTAGTATGCAAAAGAAAGGGGGAAATTAGTAAGCTTGAAACCTTTCACTCACCTGGGCTTGATAACATACAATAGTATGAAGCTTATTGCAACTAATAAGCAGAATCCTCCAACAGCAAGGTATGCAACCCCAAGGAAACTGTTTTTCCCACCAATCCAACTTGTTGTTGAAAGAACCAGCAGCTTTTTGCCTCCAAATTCGTA
Organism: Panax notoginseng; assembly: GCA_016801055.1. NCBI lineage: Eukaryota > Viridiplantae > Streptophyta > Magnoliopsida > Apiales > Araliaceae > Panax > Panax notoginseng. The sequence continues at coordinate 254,904,730 of CM029012.1, forward strand.
GGTGTTAAAGTTGTTCTGTATTACAACTGTTATGTCATTATTAGCTTCAAGATCAACTGTTATCTTCCCATAGAGCTTTCTGAAAGTTGGAAATGCTGCAGTTCGCATCCAAACAATAAGATCATCTTGCTCGCTCAACTGTTACATATATGAACCAAAAATAGGAAAAGTGAACGCCAGTTTTGGTGAAAGAAAAGCAAAATACAGAAAGAAAATTAAGAATCCACATGGAAATCAGACACGCCAAGGTCGTGCTTTGTAAGTCTTTATATTATCTTTAAATCACTTCCCACTTTCTAAATAAATAGCCAAGCGGTGTAATTTTAACTGAAAACTCTGTTAACATCATAGTTATCCAATAGCAGCTATTATTTGAAAGAATAATGAGTTCAAATACCAGGATTAAAAGAGTACAAAGGTATACTTACAGGTATGCTCTCATTGAGTTTTCCGCCCCCAATCATACCTTCGGTCTGGAAATTTTTTGGAAAAACCTCGGACCCAAATTTATATTGTTTATCACTTTTCCACGCTATGTCCTTTTTATCGACTTCTAGAGCTTTATTATTCACCGCAAACTTATATGTGTCGTTAAACAAGCTCCAAGCAATGAGGCCACAAGGAACAATTGGCTTTGAGTCATCATTATTAATTTTGGCCAAGGGGAAGCAGTCCTTTGTTTCATCTTCGAATTCCTTGTTGTGTAACTGTTTGTCACTTCTACTTTTGACATATCTGGAAACACATAAGCATAACTCAGAAGAGGGAAGATTCAACTTCATCAAGATGTTGAATGCAGTGCATCCTTTATTGATTAAATTCAGATATGTACTGGTAGTGTAATTGATGGAAAAAGGAGTGATAGATAACGTTGGAAGAAAGAAAAAAGTCAATTGCATTTATTCAGTAACCCAATGAACCAATCAGCAGCATTTTTGTAAAAAGAAACACTAAACTGTGAGGAAAAAGAATGGTCACGTATAAACTTCATCAATCAGAATATTCACTTTGATTTTCCCTTCAATAAACTTTCAATAAGCCCCTCTCTCACAAGCTATGAATCATTATTACATAATTTGGATCACATCAATTTTGAATTTGAAAATATCTAAAATTGACTTCAAAAAGTTAACATTGATCCCATATTTTGGAATGGAGGGAGTATTGTATAACCATAAGCCAGAAGTTAACTTCAAAGATTTAAGTTCATTTAAAATAATATCACCTACATAACAGAATCAAAAAGGCAGGAACTCAACATTTGCATCTCATCATTTTCTCCTCCTAAGACTTATTTACTAGTATCGAATTCGTCATTACATTGCTAACAGATAGGAGTCAAACATTACACCAAAAAAGAACTTAATCATCTCCAAGTCATAAATCATAACACACAGAGCAGCCTGTAAACTAAAAACCAGATAAAGCTGCTTTATCACTGGACAAGCCATAACGTTTCAAAATCAAACTAGAAAGGCCTGCCCATTTCAAATTTAAAATATAATAAACAAAGATTTTTCACAAATTTTATAGTGAAGCTGCAGATAGAAGCATCATAATAAATCCCATAAATCCAAAAGGCTGGAACCAAGAATGCCAGAGAAACTGTTGCCAGCTTTCTAACTTATTAAACAACTTCTTGTAAATGAGAAAATGAATAAAAAAGACCGCCATACACTGAAAGCTTTATTTAGTTCAATTTGTTTATGTCTCGTAAAATAACTTTCAGCATCTTCTATCACAGACTTATATAGGTGTGGATAAATTCTTATGACATAGGCAGCCTTTACACAAGTATTTTTACACAGTTTCTACTAGAAAATTAGCTGGATTAGTTTCTCAAATAAAAATGTGGTCCAAGATTAAGTATGACTATTAAACACCCCTAATTTCCACCAATAAGGCAGGAGTTTCAACCTGACATCAAACCTTTTCCTTAATCCTTAAAAGGAAAGAACTAACATAATTCAGTTGTATGATCAAAATAAGTACATCAAATACCTACGATGGTTCTGGTAGAATTTATCGAGCTGATAATATATGAAGACGGGACTTTTCATTTTCTTTTGAACCTGAGAAACAATAAGCCCAAGTAAATGTTCGTAAGATGGGGTAAAACAGAGAGAAAGAGAGAGGTGAGAAAGAATAAAGATTAGAAACACAGCAGCATTGGGAAATTGGACTAACTTTTAATATCTTGGTACAGGTTTTGTTAGTATTGGAATTTCTAATATATTCAAGTATATCCTTTTCATCAGTGGAAGAAACGCAGTCCATATCATATCGTTCTACAATTTCCTCAACCTACATGCCAAACAAAAAGATCCATCACATAAAATATTAATTAGATACTGACTAAACATCTTCACTAAGCCAATTATAAGAGGATTTTTGATACATGCTCTGACGCAGAGAAGGAGATGAGACCAATAGGGATGAAGACGACGGCAAGAAGGATGAATATTGAAATGACCTGAAATCATGAGAGAGAGACTAATCAGCATTAAATATAACTTTCTATATTTTGTAAGGAGATTGAGCGAAATATATAATCAATCATACCCATCCTGGTGTTAAAATTGGTTTCCAAGCAGGAAGCTCTTGCTGTGTAAACCTAGAATCTGGAACATGGAACAGAGATCAATCAAACTTTCTCAAGGATCTGTATTTATCCACCTATCTTCGAGCACACCCACATTCTAATCAAGAACGAGACACAATAGCACTCACAATAGCATTCATGATGCAAGTTCATCATATTAGAATTGGTAATTTGCTCAAGTTTGTGCAAGTTCATCATATTATATTTTTCTTTCAGATTTTGCCATACATACAAGGCCTTATCTCTTACGAAATGAAATGTCAAACTTTGCCACCAACTATCTACTCTCCAAGCCTCTTCTATCTAATGTTCCTTTTCTAATACTTTTTCTTCTTCTTGCTTTTCTTTACTGCTCCCTCTCTTACCCTCAATATTCTTTAAGTTCCCCTCCACTAAAGCATCAGGACTTTCACTGGCACTAAACATACACCTCTTCGTAAAGTGTTTTACATTCAAAAGCTTTCTATCTGTGTTGTATCACTTCATGAACATGTCAGAATTAATTTTAAATTTCATTTATCTTGTCTAATAAATGCTAAAAAAATTATATCCCACATCAACGGCAATTAACTTAGAGCAAAGAAACAAACTGATAATAAAGAACTTCATTTGATTGCCTGAAAGTATGGGGTATATTGTTCATCATAACCAATATCATCTTTTTTCCGATAAACAATAACCATATATTACAGCATAGAGATTCATGCAGACAACAACCGAAAAAAGAAAAGAACTCTGATCATACTGGCCTTCAAATTTGCAAATAAGCATATAACAATGACAAAATTCAGATGATAAGTTATTAATAAGTGAAATCTTCACAAGCATTACAACACTCTAAACATGCATTGCAGAACTACACAAAAAAATTGCCATAATCTGTATTTTTACATAAAAATCAGTGATGGATTGGGGAAAATACAATAAAACATAAAAAAAAATATTCGCAAATAATTTAAAAAGAAAATGAGAAACAAAAAAGAGTCCAAGATTTGACTAGGAAAATAAAATTTACATATGGGTTTCTTGGAATTCTTCTTGGCTCCATCCGAGGACCCAGGGCTCATCTTTCATATATGTTTCTCTAGAGAGAGAATGGAAACCTGGAGGATGGAAAAAACTTCTGGTAAAAAGAAAATAAACTAGAATAATTAGTAATTAGAAAAAATAAAAAAATGGAAATTATTACATTTCTTTTTCTCCTGGAAAATTAATTTCCCTTCTCTGTTTTCCCCACTGTCTTCTTTAACATTTTGGTAGAATTTTTGCTTAACGAAATAATTGGTTGATGAACAACGTTTGAGAACCGGAAACCATGAATCTCGCGCTTAGCTCGCACGGAAATCTCTCTATTTTTGTTCCTTGTTGTAAGGGTGCGTTTGGATGTATGTTTAACCTATTTTCTGTTTTAGTTTCTGTTTTTTTGCTAATATTTTTTGTTTCTTTTATTAATTCAACCTATATATGCATATTAAGAATTGTGTGAGACACAACAATAAACTTTTTCAAACAATCCATTTACTAATAAAAATAAAAATAAAAATTGATAGTTAGTGATGTGTGAGGCACCACAACAAATTTTGTCAAAAAAAATTGTCTTTATTTTTTAATTTTTTTTGACCGATAGAGATTAATTAGTGATGAGCTGTTTTATGGGTTATTTTTTCTTAATTTTTTAAACAAAGTATTTTTTATACAGAAATGAAGTACTCAAAATGAAAAGGTTTGTTTAAAATAAATTTTACTTAATACATTATTATGATTTGGACTCGGGAGTTAACACAAATTACTATAAATAAATTTTGAGATTAAAAGATCATTAATAATAAGGGTTAATTGTGAGTTTATGCAATCAAGTTAGAGGAAAAAAGATCAAAATAAAATAAAAATAATATACTACTCCTTTTTTCATAGACTCAGAGTAAAAAAAATTTAAGAGAAATATTAGTTATATATGGGAGTAAAGAGAGAAAATAGAGAAATAATCTTAGATGAATTGGAAAGGTACAATTTTATTTATGTTCTTTTTGCCGTTTGCATGCATACAATTGAGTAATCACGGTATCATATGATCCTCCTATTTATTCCATTTAATACAGCACAGAATGTAATGTAGAATTAGTAATCAGACAAATAGAGCCTCGGCATAAAGACTTATTTCTGGTACAAACAACAATAAATATATAAATTTTCACACATCAAAGAATTGCTTGATCAAAACCAGCTTCTTAGGTTGTGAATTGATGAATTATAATTCATATTAAAACAATCCGAGCCGAGCTGCTTGGCATGTAAATCCTCCTCAAGCTCCAAACAACCTGGAAGTTAAACTGTAAATTTTTCAGTAAAATTTTCTTGAGCAAAACAAGAACAATCAGAAAATTACTAGTAGAAAAGTATACTGTTTCTTACTTCTGAAACCGGGATTGTGCGCGTTTTGGCACCGCTTGTGTTTTGATATTTTCCTTTGGCACTTCTTGTTGTTGAGCTACAATTCTTGGCACCTTTTTTACCTGTAATGGTATGGTATCAACGAAAACAGTTAACAATTTAACATAATCTCTCCGTCTTGGAAGTACTTTATTTGAAAATGACAGGAGAATTATTTGGTAATGCGGTTAAATGTAGCAGCATACCAAGTTCCTAAATTGGAGATTATAGAACATTTCAATGTATCTTTGCTTTGCCAGCTTCTGGTCCTTGTAAACTTGCCTCCAAAAGCTATAAATACTTCCCATATTCAACACCTTGTTTGCATAAATCTTCCATGTGTAGCTGTAAATTAATCCCATAAAACAGTCGCTTAAAGAATTCAAATGGAACATATTTTAGTTCTGTTTTAAAGATTTTGCATACCATTCATGTATACGGTTTAATCCCGCTGCTGAAATCCTGTTCCAATATTCTGCATCCTCCTTACACTTCTGGAAAAAATTAGCAATCTTGTTGCTTGATTCGTCTCCGTTGTTGGGATCAATATGGTAGCCCGAAACTCCATCAATAATGATCTCAGCTGGACCTCCCTGATTTGTTGCGAACGTTGGTAATCCACAGTTCATTGCCTCAATGACAGTAAGCCCAAATGCTTCATAAAGTGCAGGCTGCACAAATGCTCCCTTTGTATCAGCAATGTACCGGTATAGCTCACTGTTTCGGTTCTTGTCTGTTTGTGCTGCTATCCATCTGAGCTGACCCTTAAGTTGGTATTTTTCTATCAACATGTGCATCTTCTTTATTTCAGCAATTTCTTCTCTATCTTTAGATTTTGAAGGGTCAAAGAAACCCGCGACAACGACAAGATTAACCAAGTTTCTCAGCCTCTTGTTCTTTCCAAACCACTCAGTTAGTCCACTGATGTTTTTGACAGTATCAAGCCTTGCCATTGAGAAGATTATAGGTTTCCTTTTATCCTCTAGGTATCCACTGTTTTCAGAAAACACTCATAAGGTAATAAGTTAAATTATTTTGACAAGAAAAAAAAGATTGGTTTTTTAAAGTCCTGGCTAACACTTACATGTGCTGATCATTTTCAACTTTGCTGAAAAGTAGTTCTTCGATGGCAGGACGAAACGCTGTGAACCGCTTATGTTTCTCAGTGTAAGGGAAGTAAACTGATTGATCTGCCCCAGGAGAAGCAATGTTGAATTTGGGATCAAAGATGTTGATGCCACAAACAACCCTATATATCCCCGGAAGCGTAAATGCAGTGTGGCTTTCGTACTGTCCTGGCCTATCTTTGCTGCAAATATGAAACATTTGAATTCAAGAACATTTAGTTGAGTACTTTATGTTATAATGTGTTTAATAGTTTTTCTTGTTCTTATGGTTATGAGCGAGCGGACGGAATGTAAGAGTAGATGTTTGAACCTTCCAGCAATTTCCTGGTATGTACTAGTGATGATGAAATCTGCAGCATTCATTGCAATTGTATCAGCTGTGAATTGGCATGAAAAGTGATACTTGGGGTCTAATTCCTTCCATTTCAAGTCTGAATCTTCATACTTAGTCTTCTCTAAAGCATGTGCAATAGTTCCCTGGTTCATATTATAAGGCATTCTTGGTTAGAAGCTTTTTTTAAAAAAGAAACATATTTCACTATTTCAGTGCTGGAAACTATCTCAAACTGATGACCTAAATTACCAGGGTTATTCCAAGTTTGTTGGCCATTAGTGATGCCACCAAATTTCCATCAGTATAGTTTCCAATGATAAGATCTGGTTTCCCTTCCATTAGTTCAAGGATTTTCTCTGTGGCATCCTATTGATTTAACAACATCAGAACTTTGAGTTTAAATAACATTCATTAGGGAATAAGTTGTTTAAAAAAGTACCTAAAGGAACATAGTTTGGTGGTTAATTAGCATATACCTGAGTAAACCTTTCAAGGTAGGGATAAATGTCAAAACGAGAAATCCATTGACGAACGATTCCATTTTCTGTCCTAAATGGCACTCGAAGGATGTGGGAATGCTTTGTTTTGATCACAGGCTCCAGTTCTTGATTGCATTTATTCCCCTGAGCATCGGGGATAAGTCGAGTCACCTGTTGCAATCAAGAAAAGTACGAGTTAAAATCTTCAAGTCCAATTGTCTTCCTCAACTTATTGCTACTCCACTGTCATATAAATGAAACTCACCACAAGAATCTGAGGCTTCACATTAAGACCTTGTTGCTTAATTCTGAGGAGCAATTCCTCTTCCAAAGCTACCACTTGATCCAAAACATAGACCACCTGTCGAATAATAGTTTTATCTATTACTCAAAAATGACATTTTGTTTCATCAATGATCATGAGTTTGTAGGACATATATACCTGCCCTCCAGTGTCTGGCAAGCCGAGCACATCTGCTTGGCCAAAATATCCATGGACAGAGAATAGTACAACATTGAATGTCGTTGGAACCCTGCTAAAGAACTTCTCCATACTTGATGAATCCGGTGCTTGAAGTACCTCTGAAAGATACCTCATCGTCTCCTTAACTCTTTCAGCAGTATCCCCCCATCCCTTCTCAAAACCCCATTCTTTAAAACTGTGAAAATTTTGGTATAAAGGTATTAGATGTCCAACTTAACAGCCTTTACAAATGCAGAGTAAAGAAAATTCACCTTGGGTCAAAGCTTGGATAAAGTGTATCACTGGGTAGTAAAGAGAGGGCTGCTTCAGCTACTATTAGTGCCCCTTGAAGTTTTTTAGGCGTGTTGAGGGTATCATTAATCATGAGTTTCTGCAAAATTTGGAACCAAAAAAACCATTTAAAATCGAGTTCTTTTGTAAGTCTAATGTATCAAATATTCTTAATTGGTTCCCATACTTGTCCTTGATGATTTAGTGAAAGTAAGTAATCCACAAGAGGTTGTGCTTTCTCAATCTGACCATTCAGCTTGGAAGTTAGGAACTTTGTAATGTAATTTAACCCATTTCCAATTGATGAAGATAAAGTCAGGTGAGGTGTAGAGAAATCCATTACTCCAAAATCAAGTTCCAATGCATTTTCATCATTCGCCCTGGAATACAAATCCATTGCTTCAAAATCAAGTTCCAATGAATTTTCAGTTATATATATATCAGGCTTAAAAAGGTAACAAATGGTATTCCGAAAGAGCTAGATTTTGATTTGATCACATACCAATTCTCATCAATGATCATTTCTTTGAATTTCAAGTAGTCCGTAGCAGTGATACCCTCAACAGATAGATCAATGGAGCTCACTTTGACAAACTCCCAGAACCCAGGATTTGGCCTAATGGCAAATGCAACATGTGGAGGCACTACAGCAGCCTCCTATAAATTTCACATAAAAAACAAACATTTACCAAGCATTAAAACCTATCATCTTCATATAAAATTTGAATATTAAGAAGAAAAAAAATGAAATTAGACCTGAGTGGTGCACAAAATGTAGCCTAACAAGCCCTCCAAGAGTTGAGTTCTTTCGGCATTATCGTCTATGACTATCTCCATTTCAGACATCAAATGTTGAAGTTTCATCAAACGCTTTCCCTGTTCAACGAACTTATTGAAGCTCCTCTTCATATGATACCGGCTCTGCCTTAAGGCCTCCGGCATTGTATCTACCACTGACTTGGACCTCTTTAAGACTGGCGTAGAAGCCATTAATTTGAGTATTTTCGCAAACGTAAGAAAGATGTATATAAACAGAAGAACTAAAGCTGTAAACTTGTTGAGAAATGCTGATATAGTCCATGGAATTTATAGGAATAGGGGTGGCTAATATATCATCTTTGTTTAAGAGGAAATGATGGAGAGTGGGTGCAAGTGTGAGAAGAGGAAAAAGAACATTCTTTCTTGTGAGGAAAGAGGTAAAGAAAGGAATTTGAAATAGGGAAAAAGAAGATAACCTGGTCGGAAGCAAGCAAATGTCATATTTCTTTCTCCCAAATGAACATTCCTCTCTTTCCTTCCATCTTTCCTGCAAAACTAGGATCTGTATCTGTACCATGTGATTTAGTTATTCTCCTTCCCCCGTCCAAAAGTGGGAGTATCAGACAACATTTATAAATTATAAGGGAGTTACTTTAATTAGAAGGGAGCTGCTTTATAGACTAGGCAACTAGGTGACTAGCACTCTAGCAGTAGCAGACAACATTTGCATGAATTCTTTAATTTTCACTACCTTAATACCTTTTTTATTGATTACAAAGGAGTTTAATTTTAGAATACTTGAAAATTACAAGGAAGTTTAAATTAACTATTATATTAATTAAATATACTTAAAAAAATTAAAGATAAATAATCAAAACTTCAAACTTGGTTGATGTATTAAGTAAAAGTAATGTTTTACAACTTATAATTAAGTTACAACTTACAAATTATATTAATGATTAAGTAAAAAAATTAATTTATTGAATTAATAATTTGATGAATAAGTATAAGTTTATAACTTTAAAATATAACTTAAACAATAATCAAGAATGAGTCAATTACAAATATTTGTCTTTAAATCTTCATAAAAATATTTTCAAAAAAGTTTCTTCAAATCTTTAAATATTTGCACTTTCAGCAGTTTCTGCTCCGACTTCGAGATCTTTCGAGCTATCTTGCTCATCTATTACGTTTTGTACTCTTCTTTGCGCGGCAAGATAATCTCTATAGCAAATGCATATTTCCAACAATTCCGGACTAAGTCTACTTCTTTTTTCATTCAATACCCTGCCAGATAAAGAAAAACAAGATTCCGAAGCTACGGTACTAGCTTGGATAGTTAGTAGATCACAGGCCATCATAGCCAAAGTAGGAAATTGTCGCTTATGTTTTTCCCAGAAAGCGAGTATATTAAAATTTTCAAATTCTTGGTCAGTTATAAAACTCCTAAAATCAGTACTACAATATAAACCAAGTTCGTTTAAACTAATTGTGTGTGTTGAAGTTCTTCGTTTCTTGGATAGTGATTTTAATAATGATGCATATTTAGAAGATGAAGGGGCAGGGGTTGGTGCATGTATAGATGTAGAATATATAGATTCATATTGTTTATAAAATTCAGTAAATGTACTATTAAAATTTCTTTTAATATAATCAATATTAGTAATACCCATATTTTCTACAATATCTTCTAAAATACTTTCTACACCTTGTAATTTTATAATTGGGTTTAATGCAGCCGCACAAGTAATAACAGTTGTCATGTCTTCAAAGTATTTTTTAAATTTTTCTTCCATTGACAAAATAAGGTTAGCCCAAAAACGATCATACTTAAAATCTTGAAACATATTTGTTATTTCTAAACATGCAAACAGAACATGGTGAATTGTAGGATAATAAACACCACTTAATATTTTTATGTGTTTTTTAAAAACTTTAAGAATATTTAAAAGTTGACCAAGTAGATCCCAATCTTGATTTGTTAATTCATGATCAGCTTGTGTATTATAAAACTCCATAAGTATATTTTTACGTTTATAGACATCTTTAAACAAATCATATGTACTATTCCACCTAGTGTTATTATCAAATTTTGCTCTTTTAAATTTTTCTCCTCTTGCATGACAAAAATTTCTAAAATTTTGTATTCTTCTATTTGAACCATAAGCATAATTAATCATAACACGAATTTTATATATTGAATCTTGTAAGTAGTTGAATCCGGATTGAACAATTAAATTTATTATATGACATATACATCGAACATGAAAAAATGCACCATTTACTACAGGTATTAAATCATTTTTTAACATGTTAATAGAACTAGTGTTATTGCTTGCATTATCTAAACTAATACTCATGATTTTATCTTTACTTTTAAAAGTACAAATAATAGACATAATTTGAGCATATATTGTTTGACCAGTATGAGGTAATTCAAAAAATTCAAATCCTATAATTCTTTTTTGCATTTGCATTTCAGAATCTATCCAATGAGCAGTAATACAAATATAGCTAACTCCGGGTTGATGATCAGCAAACCAAACATCACTTGTTAAGCAAATTTTACCGTCAAAATTTTCAAAATATTCAATTAGTTCCTTTTTAGCTTTATTATATAATTTAATTGAATCACGTTTAGTAGTCATTCTACTTACTTGTTTATATTTCGGTTGCAATGCGCCTTGAATGTAATCGGTACATCGCACATCGTCAAAAAAATTGAACGGGAGCTCCTTCTCGATCACTAGTTTGGCTTGCCACTCCTTCTGTAATATTTGATCATAACTCCAATTGTGACCGGAACGATCAATTTGTGCTTGAGAGCTTTCATATGTTAGTTTATGCTTTTGCAAACACGAATAGTAGTGTCGTTGTAACGTGTTATTGCCTTTAGTGCCAAATAATGCGTTACATATTTTGCATTGAGCTTTTTTAGCACCTTCGGCAACCCACACTTCGATGAAATGTTCCCAAATAGCCGCTGTACGTTTGCTTTGTTCACCGGTAGGATGTGAAAATAACGTACTCGAATCTGCAACGACATTTTCAGGCATAATGATATTTGGGTCGTTTTGAATAAATTGCAGCATTTGTGGAGTGTTAGAGTCGGAGGGATCCATTGTATTGTAATAATATTATAATAATAAAAATTAAATAGAGAGATGTGAAAATTGTGAATGAAGAGAATACTGATTAAAAACAGAAGTTGGGGAGAGAATGCAGATTGCAGGGTATAGAGATATGAAATGTGAATATTTTTGCAGTTAATGAAATGATTTTTATAGAAACAAAATATAGCCGTTTGTTTGAAACAAAAATTACTGCACACTATCCGTTTGTTTATAAACAAAAAAAAAGTAATTTATTTTTTCTATTTTGTCAGTCAACAGTCAGACGTGGAACAATTTTCAGCAGACTAGAGAGCAACAAGCCAACAATGCCAACAATTCAACAAATGATAAGACTTAGACAACTCAATTTGTTACTTTACTGTTCTTTTTCTTTTTCTTTTTTGACCTTTTAGTCTTTTTCACATTTTAATTCATCAAATCATCATGACATCAACTAACTTATTAATAATTTAATATTAAATAAATTAACTAATATATTGAAAATAAGAAAATATATATTTGGAGATCATATACAATATATATTAGCTAATATTATCTAATATTATCACTAAAATATATATTTGAAAATCTGTAATATATATATATATATATATATATATATATATATATATATATATATATATATATATATAATTCGGAGGGAGTAAGTTAGAGTTGCACAAATATATATATTTAACTTAGATCAGCAAGAAGCCAATAACCAAAAAAGTTTGATGGGATTTATCACTATGAGTCTATGGCACTATTAATATTAAAGTAACAGAGTTGCAACAATTAAATACTTGATGGGACTTATCAGGGTTATCACTATTCACTATGACACTAATAGGCAATAGCTAGCTGCCTGCTAATTAGTTCAACAGTACCTAATTTCTATAATTTCGTAGCTTAATAGCTGGACCATTGCACAAGTGGGCTGGAGCCTGGATGCTTGCTTGGACCGCTGCCTAGGAGGGAAGAGTCACATGGAGAGCAGTGAGCACTCAGCACATGGGCTGGAAATAAAGGCTGCTAAGTAGGTGCATCTGTTTCGTGCATGTCCGCTGGACTCTAGAGGGATGGGGACCTGGGGGGCTGCCGGGCTGGGGCCAGGCTAGGCCAGTCCAGGCTTTAGGCCGGACCAGTCCGAAGGCCAGGCCAGGCTGAGCTTTTTGGAAGGCCAGGCCAGGCCGGATATTTATCAAAAAAACATGGTCTGATCTTAGTCTTGCAGGCCAGGCCTAACCGATCCAGGCCTTGACCAGGCTAGACTTTGACCAGGCCAGATCAAGGTCAGGCCGTAGGCCATTTGTGCAACTCTACTATTAGGTCATTCTGTAGGATAGATATTCAATTTTTTCACTATGTACCCAACAGATTCCTTATATTGATTCCTTAAATATTAAATTTTGAAATTTGAAAATTAAAATTTAAAAGTTAAAATTTGAAAGTTCCAACAGTTAAATCATGTTTTGAACGTTGTAACTATTTTTTATTTAAAAGTAATTGTTGTTTGAATTTAAAAATTGTAATTATTTTAATTTAAAAATAGATATTGCTAGAAATCAAAATATGCAACGATCATTATGTGTTTATGAGAACTAAAACAACATTATTTTAATTATAAAATAATAAAATTTATAATTAGTAGTAATATTTTCTATAAAAATTATCAAAATCAAAATTTGACTGATTTTTAATTTTTTTATAGTTCTCTTTCTTCTCTAAATCCTCTGTTTAAAAAATAAAAATGAGTGAATTTGATAGGCATACCCAAATCCACAATTAAGTGAGATAAATCCTTTAACTAACATGAAATCGCAATAAATAGGGTGCGAAATGTCATTTTACATAAATAGGAAACGCTCTTTTGATTTCCTTATTCTGAGGAGTCAAATTATATATAGGGATTAAAATATAGAATTATATAAGGATAAGGAAAGTGTTGAATACTGATTTATTGATATATTCTTCAAATGTGGGGATAGATAGTCTATTAAGGAAACTGTTGTAAATGCTCTGGGCATGTTAAGGAATGACTAATTTTAAATGACTTATAAGTTAAATATAAGTCGATTTATAAATTGTTTTAAAATGTGACTTATAAATAAAAACGTTCCGCATCGATTTGACTTATAAGTTAAAATAAGTTATGAAGGTGTTCGACTCATAATAATTTATAAGTTAAAATAAATATAAAGAATTACTAAAAATGACATTAATAAAAAGAAAAGTAAAATAGACATTACATTTTGTCAAACTTATAATTATGCAAATAAGCACGCCTAGAGAGGGTGAATAGGTGTAAAACCCAAAAGTGATCAACAATTTTACTGTTGTTTTAGTGTATGTTCTTCGTCAGTTATAATCGGACATGTAACCCCGAACTGTTTTAGTGTAAACACATGTTAGAACAGAAAATGCAAAATCAATAAAATGCAGATTAAAGAAAAGAGCATAATTGAAATCACACTAAGATTTTTACGTGATTCAGCCCCTAATATCTAGTCTAGTGGCCTACATCCACGTCCAATACTAACTAGTATTAGAGACTCTTTTTATTAACTTTAAAACTCAATTAAATATAATAAAAAGAACACGTTGTTCAAATAAAAACTTTCTACTGCGATGGACATCTCTGCTCCCTTTTTCACCTCTGCAACCTTGAAAACTCTCTTTGAACAGACCCTATCCACTACTGGATCGATAAAGCCAAATAAGGTATTAGAATTTAATACAATGAATATTGATTACAATATGCTCTTAATTAATTTCTAACCGAAAGAAATTAACAATACAATGAGAAACTGAAAATAGCTTCGAAAGCCTCTTGATTAATCTGTGTAATGTGGCTTAATAAACTTCAAGTCTGGTCCCTATTTAAGCCGAAGAGAAGTAGTATCTATAGAAAGAGTTCCAACGGCTAAATAAGCAACGACTATAAAATCCTCAGACCCGTTGGAAAGAGCCATGTTCAGTCGCTTGAATATTATCAACGGATATAACATAATTCACAACATTTATATAGATTCCAAAGCAAACTAAATCACTTAATATAAGGAGAGAAAAAGTCTAATCTCATCAGCTTGAATTATGGTCTAACGAAAATAAAATAATCTTCAAAACAACCAATCCAAGTCAAACTGGAAAGCTTAAATAAAGGAGAGAATAACTTTAATCCCAGTCAACAGCTTGATCAAAGGAGTAAAAGAATTAATATGATAAGATTTAATTTATACCAACTCTTAACAATTTTTATATCTAAACACAACTCCTTATATAACTCCTTTACAATTTAAGTTTCATATTAACATAGTTATAGCTTTATTTAAACTGTGAATCATAACAGATATCCATGCAAGTCAAAGTGATTCCTTAATAGTCTTGATCCAGTAGGAGAATTCTAATGAAATATTAATCCAACTTGGGCCAACCAAGAAATCAACATATTAAAAAGGATTAATTACATATTTTAGTACATTTTTAGAAATAATTACAATAATGGTGCATCCATAAAATAATTACAAAAGTAATACACTTTCCCATATTTATTTACAGTGCAATTAAGATTCCTTGACCCACGATTATCTCTCTTATCTCTTTCCGTTAATTATTATTTTCTTATTCAAACACAACAAACCCATTTTTATTTATATCGGTTCTTTTTCATTATCTTACCCTTCTTTATGGTGCTGGTACGAAGTTTTTGCCAGGATTCCACCATAAGCGAAATATCAATATTTAAATATCATACTCCTAATTATTCACGGATAATGTTCCGATTTGCTGATTTGCTTGAGAAACACAATGATGAACTTGCGGCTCTTGAAACTTGGGATAATGGGAAGACTTATGAACAAGTAATTGCTGAAGTACAAACAGTGGCACGCCTATTTAGATACTATGCTGGTGGGCGCAATTACGCTTTTTATTTATAATAACTTCTTCTTAGTAGCTTTATTTTCTTATTACTTGAGTAACGTTCTTAAACTTTTGTTTAAACTTTCTTTAGGTTGGGCGGATAAGATTCATGGTCTCACAGTACCCGCTGATGGACCGTATCATGTCCAAACCCTGCATTAACCAATTGGTGTTGCAGGGCATATTATACCGTGGAATTTTCCTCTTCTTATGTCCAAACTCAGCATGAACCAATGCTTACCTTTATTATTGAATTTGATCTAAAATCAGTAACTGATTGAGCAGATTGGTAACCAAACATTTAACCAAACCTTCATACCAAGGTTATCAATCCACCTCCACACCTGCAGTTTTTTAATGGTGGAGTTGGTAACCAAACATTCATACCAAGGTAACTAAACTGTCATACCAAGGTAACTAATCCACCTCCACACCTTCAGTTTTTTCATAATGAGATTGGTAACCAAACCTTCACACCAATGTAACCAAACATTCATACCAAGGTAACAAAACCTTCAAACTAAGGTAACCAATCCACATCCACACCTGCAGTCCAATTGTCTATTTATGATTTCTACTTATAAGTCATTCCCAAAAAGGATCTATTTATGATTTCCCATATTAATGTTGGCCTAAGCGGCTAAGCCTATGGAATATAGGGGTGAGAAAAAAGAATCGGACGAAAAAACAGTTAAAAATCGCAAAGAACTATAACCAATAGAAATTGCAAAAAACAAACCACATCAATACTAGCAAAAAATCACAATAAATTAACCAAAAATTGGGCAAACAACATCTTAATCGTCCGTTCTAATAATAAATGGTTGAGATTATAAAACTGCACACGGTATCCGCTAGTTATTCTAGCGGACGAATAATTGCCACAATTCTGGTGATTGTAACCCCCATCATATCACGGGGTACACAAATATCAAATGAAAGAAGCATGCCATTTCTTGTTCCCAAGTCCCAACCAGACAAAGTAAAACCCAACACAGTTATCTCTATTTGAAGTCAATTCCCAACCTATTCTATGGAGTAATTCATTCTTTGGTATTTCCAACGATCTAATTGAAGATTAGGCCTCTTAGACCAAATTAATGGTGACTCATAAGTACAGCAAGCTCGAGTCTTAGAGCGACTTGAGTGGCAAAGTTGGGATGGTAACCGGCGCCCGCTGCACGATCGTCGCCGCCGATCGCAGGATCTATCGACTTCATTCCCTCTACGAGGAAATCAACCGATACAGCAGCTCCGTTTCCGATGTCCGGGCCGTGGCAACTGTGACGCCCCCAAAATAGGTGTATACATCACCGATTCTAAGTTGCCAAATACATGGTACAGAAAATAATTACAACTTCATTATTACAATTGTCGTGCAAAATACGACAACACATATGTTGTGAGTTTAAATACAAATATTGTCTTCTAGCCAGTATTCAAACTCAAATAAGTCCTCATTACAATTATTGAAATAATATTTTACAAAATAGTGAGGACTGCTAAAACAACTGACTGAGAACATTACTCCACACCCCGACTAGTTCCCGTTATATTCTCGCCTCCTGAGAAGAAAAATAGAACAAAAAAGAAAAGGGTGAGCTCAACTAGCCTAGTAAAGAATATTATGACTAAGATAATGTAGAATAAATTATCGTTAGCCTTCAATAAATCAGATAAAATATAATGGACAACCAATTTTAGATCAATATTCGCAACAGAAATAACAATTCATTAGAAGAGTTAAGTAGAGAATGAAATCTACTATCATCTATGAATTTAAAAGTCCATCATCAATATTTTATCCCTGTAACATCAATCAATATACATCTTGAATCAAATATTCATCTTTGCACTACGGGCCAAAGATATTCATTTGTATCACTAATTGGTCATGTTCATCTCAACACCTGTCCATCTTTGCACTACGAACCAAAGATATTCATCAGGTAATCATTCATCTTTGCATTACAAGCCAAAGATATTCAGTTATATCATTATTTAGGACTGAAGATGATGAAAAATATTTTAAAGAAACGAATTCAGTGATATAAAAGGACAAAGATTAGAGATTCGTACTTTAGATAATCCAAGTTGAAAAAATACTCCATAATAAACCATAGTGGAGTAAAATTCAAGAATGAAGATCAAAACATGGATACAATCAAAGATAGTAACCATAATAGACATCTTAGACAAAGAAGAGAAAATTTTATTTTTCTGTGAATAGTGTCATATAGGTGAATAGTGTCGTATACGTGAATAGTAACTCCAACACAAAAAGGTAAAAATTTCACAAGAAAATCATACTTCGTGAATAGTACTATATTCGTAAATATTGTCGTACACGTGAATAGTGTCGTATACGTGAATAGTAACCTCGACATGAAAAGATAAAAATTTTACAATAAAATTCATACCAATATTTCGACATAATGATATTGAAAGAAAAATATCATTTACGAAGAAAATAACATCCCTTACCTCAAAAGAACAGTATTTCTGACTGAAATATCGGATATAGTGCTGAAGGAAACTTACACTGAATAGCAACTCTCAAAGTATCTAAATATTCACAAAAATACGCTCGATAATATAGAGAAAGAAAGCTTATGATTCTGGTGTGATTTTCAATTCTAATTAAGTACCCTATTTATAGGAAAATGCTTAGAACGCCAAAGCAGACTGTAAGACCCCAACTTATTAATGAATAAAATCAAATTTTCTCTAAATATTGTTATGAATAATAAGGGGTTAATTTGATATAATACTTTGGTTATGGGTGAAATGTGCAAATTTTATAAAATAAGCAAGTGGTTATAAAATATTCATTTTGTCGGGAAATATTCGTTTGGTCGTGGAATATTCTTGCTGTCGGGGAATATTCGTACGACGGCGCAGCCTTGTGTGGGCCCCATAACGGAAAGCGATTGGATGAAGAAAACGACAAGTATAAGTTATTTATAAATAACGGCGTAGTTGTTACCGTTAATACTGTTGGAATACCCGGTGGTTAAAATACAGTAGCACACGGTATTGCACCAATTATTGATTCTTACGTAAGAAGGCACTACTCAATAATTGTTACAGTAGTTATTGTTCAATATTTTATTTTATTGATTCAATAATTGTTGCGTTGATATTTTATATTATTGTTGTTTCAATAATTGTTGCTGCACAGTATTTTCCTTTATCAGATTAATAATTCATATTATTTGAATAATATTAGATAACATTATTGGCAATGTCTAGAAAGTTCTGTCTAAGGAGAGGTTTGGTCATCTAATTACGCGCCAGTAAGGAGAAATCCTTATTGGAAAGCCCCCTCTTTCCTGGGAACGGCCTTGTTGTCATAAATGTGATTCTGTAATATTATTTGTGAATAATTAATTATTGATTCATATGATAAGGAAATATTTATTTTATGTGGATATAAATGAGGGATATATTTTTGTGGTTAAAAATGAAGGAGTTAATGTTGAGGTTTTATCAGTATTTTTTTCGGAATGAAGGTATTAAAAATTAGAGTTTTTGAGATATTTTGCGGGGGTTATAATTTTTAATCCGACCGTTGGATCGTGGCAATTTTTGGATATGTTATACATATATAAGTTGAGTATATGTCCACAAATTTTGAACCGTTAAAAATGAACGTATGATTTATTATGAATTTTACGAGATGACTGGTTCAGAAATTGTTGAATTTTCGGAGTTTATCATTTTAATGGAAAATTTTAGAATTGGTGGGCCTCACTCTTGGTTGGTGAAGAAATGTGCTGAGATTTTTATTCAAATGTGGTGGGTGGGAATAGTAGCAGGTAAAGCCATCAAGTTGCAGCTTAACTCTACTTCGGCGTGCTAACATTTTTCTATAAATAGTGGGCTAAGTTAGAATTGAAAATCACACCAGAAACAAGTTTTCTCTCTTTCTCTCTCTAGATTATTGAGTGTATTTTATGAGTATTTAGATACTTTAAGAGTTTCTATTCATCAGAGCAAGTTTCTTTCAGCCTTATACTGGTATTCCGACCAGAAGTACTGATATTTTGAGGTAAGGAATATTATTTTCTTCTTAATGATATTATTTTCTTCAATATCATTATGCTGAAATATTGATATGAGTTTTTATCAAATTTGAAACTTTTTGTGTCGGAGTTACTATTCACGTATACGGCACTATTCACGTATACGGTACTATTCACGAATACGGCACTATTCACCGAAAAATAAAAATTTTCCCTTTTTGTTCAAGATGTCTATTATGGTTACTATCTTTGATTGTATCCATGTTTTGATCTTTATTTTTGAATTATGCTTCACAATTGATTATTATGAAGTATTATTGATCTTGGATAAACTGTTATACGAATCTCTAATATTTGTCCTTCTGTCTCACTGGATTCGTTCTCTTTAAGATATTTTTCATCATCCTCAGTCCTAAATGATGATATTACTGAATATCTTTGGCCTGTAGTGCAAAGATGTATGATTACTTGATGAATATCTTTGGCCTGTAGTGCAAAGATGAACAGGTGTTGAGATGAACATGACTGACAGGTGATACAAATGAATATCTTTGGCCTGTAGTGCAAAGATGAATATTTGGATAAAGATGATTATTAATTGATGTTACAGAAATAAAATATTGATGATGGACTTTTAAATCTTAGAAGATAGTAGAATTCTTTCTCTACTTGACTCTTCTAATGGTTTGCTGTTTCCGCTGCAGTTGTTGATCTAAAACTTGTTGTCGATTATATTCTATCAAATTTTTCCCTGTTGAAGACTAACGATAATTTGTTGTATATTATCTTAGTCATAATATTCTTTACTGGGCTAGTTGAGCTCACCCTTTTCCTTTTTGTTCTATTTTTCTTCTCAGGAGGTGAGAACATAGCAGGATCTAGTCGGGGTATGGAGTGATGGTTCTAGAAAGATGTTTTAGTAGTCCTCACTATTTTTGTAAAATAGTGTTTGAATAATTGTAATGAGGATTTATTTGAGTGTGGATATTGTCCAGAAGATAATATTTGTATTTAAACTCACAGTATGTGTTGTCGTATTTTGCACGACAATTGTATTATTGAAGTTGTAGTTTGCTTTCTGTACCATGTATTTGGCAACTCAGAATGGGTGTTGTATACCTATTTTGGGGGCGTCACAGTTGGTATCAGAGCTTAGGGATATGATCCCTGGATGAGATGTGAGACAAGAACTAGGAGGGGAGAGACGGGGAATTCCTTCGCTAGTATGACCTGACTAAGTTTATTTGGTGTTTATTTGGTCGGTCAGAGTATAGGGATAATATGTGACATGGCTATTAACCCTTGTTTTATGACAGTATTTAAGAATGGCAGCTGAGAACGTTAATAATGGAGTAAATGAGACTGTGGAGACACCTTTAATCACCACCCAGGGGAACGTGCAACAGGAAGGCAATATTCCTCCTGTAAACAACGTTACCGAGCAAACGATGAATGATGGAATATTTAGGAGTTTTTTGCAGTTCATGCAAAATCAGACGAGGGAGACTCGTGTGCAGAATATAGTTGAAAATGATAACAACGAGCTGTTTGTCACAGCCAAGCAGTTCAAAGAATTGGGACCACCAAAATTTAAGGGAAAGTCGGATCCGATCATGGCGAAAATGTGGGTCAAGCAAATTACCAAGATATTCGATGTCTTAGGATGCACGGAGGAACAGAAGGTTCCATTCGCCACCTTTATGTTCCGCGGTGAGGCAGACTACTGGTGGGAGTCTGTGAAGCGTACCCAGCCTGACGCACTCAACATGTCCTGGGAAACATTTCAAAAACTGTTTAATGACAAGTACTTTCCTGAAAGTATTCGTCATATGAAGGAGGTAGAGTTTATTAGACAGAAACAAAACAACATGACGGTGTCTCAGTACGAGACGAAGTTTGCAGAGTTATCCAAGTTTGCACCTCATTTGGTCGAAAATGAGGAACGAATGACAAGGATGTTTCTGAGAGGTCTAAAACCCGAGATTCGGCAATATCTTATCTCTCATAAATTTTCTTTATATTCAGATGTTGTAAACAGGGCTCAATTATTAGAGCGAGATAATGAGTATATGCAACCGAGGGACCACAACCAGGGTCATACCAGTGGCGACAGTCATCGAAGCAATGAAAACCAGCAGGGAGGAAAACATTCGGACAAAAGCGGTAACCACTCTGGTGGTAATCGTGGTCGTGATAATAGAAGAAGCGAGTCGGGAGGAGATTTCAAGAAGAGAAGGTACAACAATAATAACGTGAAGACATCAGCACAAACATCAATTATTTCTAGGGTAGGAGAACGACCACCGGTCGTATGTTACAAATGTGGGAAAGAGGGACATATCAGCCCAAACTGCCCACAACAATCCAAGGTATGTTATAACTGTGGAAAGGAGGGTCATACAGCTCGAGAGTGTTCTGTAGCAAAACCAAGTTCAGCGGGGATGGTGACTCCAAAAGTTGTCCCGGATAAGTTGAAATCAGCTGTTCTTGGAAGGGCGTTTGTCGTGACTGGCCAAAACGCGAGAAACCCAAACGAGGTGATCACGGGTAAACTAATCTTGAATTCTTGCGAAGTTTATACTTTACTAGATACCGGTTCTACCCATTCTTTTATCTCTCCTGCTTGTGCTCAACGTTTAAACTTGACTCCGGAGAAATTAGACTTTGACCTATCTGTGGAGACTCCGTTAGGAGAAACTTTCATTACATCTACAGTTTATAAATCTTGCTTAATCCAAGTTGGCACAATCACATTACCTGTTGACCTTATCTCTTTAAAGATACTTGCTTTTGATGTGATTTTAGGAATTGATTGGTTAACTACTCATCATGCCAAAATTGATTATTTTCGTAAGGTTGTTAGTTTTCATATTCCTAACCAACCTATTATGCGAATTCAAGCAACCAACCCACTAAAATCAATCGCTGTCATACTAAGTCATAAAGCCATTCGTTTATTGAAAAATAGATGTCAAGCTTTCTTAGCCCATGTCATGGACTTGAACAAAAATACGTCAGATTTGAATGATATTTCTGTTATTAGTGAATTTCCTGACGTATTTCCTAAGAAATTTCCTGGCCTAACCCAGAGCGTGATATTGAATTTTTTTATTGATCTTCAACTCGATACAAAACTCATTTCTAAAATCTCATATT
This sequence comes from Panax notoginseng, assembly GCA_016801055.1. Lineage (NCBI taxonomy): Eukaryota > Viridiplantae > Streptophyta > Magnoliopsida > Apiales > Araliaceae > Panax > Panax notoginseng. The sequence continues at coordinate 254,927,430 of CM029012.1, forward strand.
GAATAGCTCCTATTGAACTTCAGGAGTTAAAAACCCAACTATAGAAGTTGGTACCCGAGCCTCTATCTGGTGACTTCCTTTGTGAAATGCACCACAGCCAGACTCTCCGTAAGGGACTCTATATTTGTGTGGTGGTAAAACAATAGGTGCCATTGTGACGTGCTATCCAAAATTGGGATAGGAATCACAATTGAGAGCAACTGAAGTCGGTAACCGAAGTACGTAGCTTTCTGATTTTAGCTGGTTATTATCGGAGATTTGTGGAAGGATTTTCTCGAATCGCTACTCCGTTAACTCAGCTGACTCGGAAAGATACAAAATTCGTATGGAGTGAAGAATGCGAGAAGAGTTTCCAAGAACTCAAGAGGAGACTCATTTCGGCACCTGTTCTGACAATACCATCTAGTTCGGATGGATTTGTTATCTACAGCGATGCTTCAGGCAAAGGGTTAGGATGTGTTCTCATGCAACATGGGAAAGTCATAGCCTATGCCTCACGACAACTCAAAGAATATGAGAGGAATTATCCTACTCATGATTTGGAGTTGGCAGCAGTCGTTTTTGCGTTGAAGATCTGGAGACACTACCTTTATGGGGAGAAAGTGGAGATCTATACAGATCATAAAAGCCTCAAATATTTCTTCACCCAAAAGGAACTCAACATGCGGCAGCGACGTTGGCTCGAGCTGTTGAAAGATTACGATCATACCATCCAATATCATCCTGGAAAAGCAAACGTAGTAGCTGACGCATTGAGTAGAAGATCATATGCGGGTACGAGTGCAATGTTGTTAACACAAAGGCCCATTTTGTATGACTTGCAAAGGATGGAGATAGAGATGAAGGCTCCAAGTACCCACATGATGATATCAAATATACGAGTAGAACCGACTTTAATCGATAAAGTTAAAGCTGCTCAAGCTACGGACATGGAGCTGATGCGTATGAAGAAGAAAGTGCAAGAAGGTGCTATTCCAGAAGCAAGAATCGATGAAGAAGGAATACTTCGAGTCAACTCCAGACTTTGTGTTCCTAACGATTTTGACTTGAAGTATAGAATAATGATGGAGGCACACAACACACCGTTTGCAATCCATCCTGGGAGTACCAAAATATATCACGATCTTCGACATACATTTTGGTGGAGCAATATGAAAAGAGAGATCGCGGAGTTTATCTCGAGATGTTTAACTTGTCAACGTGTAAAAGCGGAGCATCAAGTACCAAAGGGTCCATTGCAACCACTTGAGATTCTGAAATGGAAGTGGGAACACATTACTATGGATTTCGTTATAGGTCTTCCCAAGGTTTCTCAAGGCATAGATGCGATTTGGGTTATTGTTGATAGATTAACCAAGTCCGCTCATTTCTTGCCGATACGTGAGACTTATTCTCTTGAACGTCTTGCTAGTATGTATGTGAACGAGATTGTGAGATTGCATGGCATGCCAGTATCCATAGTTTCGAATCGTGACCCAAGATTCACTTCACGATTTTGGGTTAGTGTGACGCCCCCAAAATTAAGTATACATCACCCATCTTGGGTCGTCAGATACATAGTACAGAATACAAATACAACTGATTAATACATCTGTCGTGTACAATACGACAAAACATAAACTGTGAGTTTGAATACAAATATTATCTTCTAGAGAGTATTCATACTCAAAAGGAGTCCTCATTACATTTATTAACACACCATTACATAGAATAGTGAGGACTACTAACTAATACTATCATTCGGACCATCACTCCGTACCCCGACTTGTCCCAGCTACGTTCTCATTTCCTGAAGAGAACAGTGAAAGAAAGGGTGAGCTCAACTAGCCCAGTAAGAAATATTATGACTAAGATAATGCAGAATAAATTATCATTAGCCTTCAACAATGTTAAACTGATAAAATATAATAGACATCAAGTTTAACTGTAGCGGAACAAGCAATCCATTAAAAGAGTCAAGTAGAAAATAAACTCTACTATCTTTTATGATTTAAAAAGTTTTTCAACACTGTAATCGCTGAGACTCAGCTTAATAAAATAATCCACATCATCGAATCACCCCTGCACTACGGCCAAGGATATTCGTGTATTCATTAATGGTCATGATCATGCCAACAACTGTCCATCAATGCACTACGGGCCAATGAGGACTTTTACCACATCATTTGTAACATTACGGTCATGATTATACCGAATAATCCCTGGTCATAATCATACCAAGTCCATCTATGCAATACATGCCACAGATGACTTTCAACATTTTATAAACATGAGGATGATGACAATGATATAAGAATTCAATAAAACAAGTTCAAGAATTAATTTATCCAGGAATTAACAACGTCCAAATTGTCAACATGATACTGCATTGTGGAGTAAAATTCAAGAATGCTTAGAAGAATATTTTCTTGAAAAGATACTGGATGAAACGCAACTATCAAGGATATTCCACAAATTTCATGGAGTATAGAAGTCAAAACTTAACCAACTGAGTATAATAAAGAATGGAATAACAAAAGAAATCACCATGCATGCGATAGACCGCACAGACAGGTTATTCCAACAGAATAATAAATAATGGAACCAGGTCCGGTGTAAAACACACAGACAGGATATTCCAACAGAATAATAATAAAACGGAACCAGGTCCGGTGTAAAACACACAGACAGGATGTTCCAACAGAATAATAAACGGAACCAGGTCCGGTGTAAAACACACAGACAGGATGTTCCAACAGAATAATAGAAGAATGTCACCAAGTATAGGGTAGACCGCGTATACTGGTTATTCCAACAGAATAATAACAAATGGAATAACAGAAGTTCTCTTCATGAATATAAAAGAAATAATATTCCCTACCTTAAAAGAACTGGATATTAGAAAAGTGATGTAGCAGAATACTTTTAGTCTCTCTCTCTCTTATTCTCTCTATACTTTCTCTCTCTATAGCTTGAATGAATTCGTGAAAAATAATGAAGCCCTAGGCCTCTATTTATAGAAAAACTGAGGGTGGCTCTTGGTCTTAACGAAGGGTCAAATGACTCTTGGTCTTAACGAAGGGTCAAATGACTCTTGGTAATTTTGAAGGGACAACTACTATTGACGAAAGTAATTACTATTGACCAAGGTAAATACTATTGACGAAGGTAATTACTATTGACCAAGGTAAATACTATTGACCAAGGTAAATACTATTGACGAAGGTAATTACTATTGACCAAGGTAAATACTATTGACGAAGGTAATTACTATTGACAAGGTAAATACTATTGACGACGGTAATTACTATTGACGAAGAGACTCTTAGATGATGACATATGGCCCCCCATAAAATAACCAAACTTACCACAACGTCTCAATAATATAACATATTATACAGATGATACTATGACAATAATTTAAGAGATATGATGCAGCAATTACTGTAGCAATAATTGAGTATAGCTGAGTGACTTCTCACGTAAGCATCAATAATCAATACCGTGTGCTACTATGCAACCACGCGTATTACTGTACTTTTACTACCGAGTAGTTCAACAGTTTTAACGATTTTAACGGTAACACCTCAGCTGTTATTTTTATAGAAAGATAATTCTGTCGTTTTCTCAATCCGACAATAATTCCGTTGTGGGGTCCACCAATGATTGTGCCGTCGTACGAATATTTCCCGACAAAAAGAATATTTCCCGACCAAACGAATATTTTATAACAACTTGCTTACTTTGCAAAATTTATAAATATTACCCACAACTATAACATTATATCAAATTAACTCCATAATATTCAAAAATGATATTTATAGAAAATTCATCTTTATTTATAAAAGTTGGGGTCTTACAACCTCCCCTTCTTATGAAATTTCGCCCTCGAAATTAGGGTACGTACCTGGTATGTCGAAGAGGTAAGGATACCTTGATTTCATTTCTGATTCTAACTCCCAAGTCATTTCCTCAACATCGTGGTTTCTCCACAAAACTTTAACTTGAGGTATAACCTTGGAGCGTAGAATATGTTCCTTCTTATCCAAGATTTGAACAGGAACTTCTTCATACGTCAAATCCTCCGCTATTTCGTCCGGTTCTAACTCAATAATGTGGTTCGGGTCTTCCACATATTTGCGTAACATGGATATGTGGAAAACGTTATGAACACGAGACATACTTGGCGGTAAAGCGAGTCTATAAGCCACAGTTCCTACTCGATCGAGGATTAAAAATGGACCGATGAATCGAGGATTTAGCTTTCCTCTCTTTCCAAATCTCGTAACTCCTTTCCATGGAGCAACACGTAAGAACACATGATCTCCTACATCAAATTCCACGTCCTTTCGATGAAGATCAGCATAACTCTTTTGTCGATCTTGTGAGGTTTTTATACGTTGTCGGATCGTTTGAATCTTTTCTGTAGTCATACGTACCAACTCCGGTCCCAACAACGTTGCTTCGCCCACCTCATCCCAGCATACTGGAGAACGACATTTTCTTCCATACAATGCTTCGAATGGAGCCATGCCAATACTTGCTTGATAACTGTTGTTGTAGGAAAACTCCACCAATGGTAAGAACTTGTCCCAACTTCCTTTGAAGTCAAAGACACAGAGTCTTAATAGATCTTCAAGAGTTTGAATAGTCCTCTCTGATTGTCCGTCCGTCTGAGGATGATATGCTGAACTAAATCGTAACTCCGTGCCCATAGCTTTTTGTAAACTAACCCAAAATCGTGAAGTGAATCTTGGGTCTCGGTCAGAAACTATGGATACTGGCATACCATGCAGTCTTACAATCTCGTTTATGTACATACGAGCAAGACGTTCAAGTGTATAAGTTTCTCGTATCGGTAAGAAATGAGCAGACTTGGTCAATCTATCAACAATGACCCAAATCGCATCAATACCTTGAGAAACCCTAGGAAGACCGGTAACGAAATCCATGGTAATGTGCTCCCACTTCCATTCTGGAATTTCAAGTGGTTGCAATGGACCTTTTGGTACTTGATGCTCCGCTTTGACTCGTTGACAAGTTAGACACCTTGAGATAAACAACGCTATCTCTCTCTTCATATTGCTCCACCAAAATGTATGACGAAGATCATGATACATTTTGGTACTTCCAGGATGGATTGCAAACGGTGTGTTGTGCGCCTCCATCATGATTTCATACTTTAAATCAGGGTTGTTAGGAACACAAAGTCTGGAGTTGACTCGAAGTATTCCTTCTTCATCGATTCTTGCTTCCGATATAGCACCTTCTTGCACTTTCTTCTTCATACGCATCAGCTCCAGGTCTGTAGCTTGAGCAGCTTTAACTTTATCGATTAAAGTCGGTTCTACTCGTATATTCGCCATCATCACATGGGTCCCTGGAGTCTTTAACTCTATCTCCATCCTTTGCAAGTCACACAAAATGGGTCTTTGTGTTGACAATATCGCACTCGTACTTGCATATGATCTTCTACTCAATGCGTCAGCTACCACGTTCGCTTTTCCAGGATGGTATTGAATGGTATGATCATAATCTTTCAACAGTTCAAGCCAACGTCGTTGTCGCATGTTGAGTTCCTTTTGAGTGAAGAAATATTTGAGGCTTTTATGATCCGTAAAGATCTCCACCTTCTCCCCATACAAGTAATGCCTCCAAATTTTAAGTGCAAAGACAACAGCTGCCAACTCTAGATCATGAGTAGGATAATTCCTCTCATATTCCTTGAGTTGTCTTGATGCATAGGCTATGACTTTTCCATGTTGCATGAGAACACATCCCAACCCTTTGCTCGAAGCATCACTGTAGATGACAAATCCCTCCGAGCCAGATGGTATTGTTAGAACAGGTGCTGAAATGAGTCTCCTCTTGAGTTCTTGAAAACTCTGCTCACATTCTTCGCTCCAACCGAACTTTGTATCTTTTCGAGTCAGCTGAGTTAATGGAGTAGCGATTCGAGAAAATCCTTCCACGAATCTCCGATAATAACCAGCTAAACCAAGAAAGCTACGTACTTCGGTCACTGATTTAGGTTGCTCCCAGCTTTGAATAGCTTCAATCTTTGCCGGGTCAACCGATATTCCACGACTTGATACTACGTGCCCAAGGAATGCTACCTCTTCCAGCCAGAACTCGCATTTCTTCAACTTGGCATAAAGTTTGTATTCACGAAGCTTTTGGAGTACCAGCCTCAAGTGTTGCTCATGATCTTCACGGCTTTTGGAATAAACAAGGATGTCATCGATAAAGACGACCACAAAGTGATCCAAATATTCCTTAAATACCCTGTTCATCATATCCATGAAGGCAGCAGGAGCATTAGTCAATCCAAAAGACATAACTAAGAATTCATAATGCCCATACCGAGTTCTGAAGGCAGTCTTTGGAATATCCTCAGTTCTAACCTTCAGCTGATGATATCCAGAACGAAGATCGATCTTTGAAAAGAATTGTGCTCCTTGCAACTGGTCAAACAGGTCATCAATACGTGGCAATGGGTACCTATTTTTGATGGTGACATGATTCAACTCCCGATAATCAATACAAAGTCGCATACTCCCATCTTTCTTCTTCACGAACAGAACAGGAGCACCCCAAGGAGAAGTACTAGGACGAATAAAACCAATGTCTAACAATTCCTGCAGTTGGGTCTTTAACTCCTGAAGTTCAATAGGAGCCATTCGATATGGGGCTTTGGAAATGGGTTTTGTACCGGGTTCAAGGTCGATACAAAATTCAATTTCACGCTCTGGGGGTAGGCCAGGAAGTTCTTCGGGAAATACGTCAGGAAATTTATTAACAACAGAAATATCATTCAAAGCTGACGTATTTTTGTTTAGATCTGTGACATGAGCTAAGAAAGCTTGACATCCGTTTTTCAATAAACGAATAGCTTTATGGCTTGAGATGACAGCGATTGATTTTAATGGTTTGGTTGCTTGAATTCGCATAATAGGTCGATTAGGAATATGAAAGCTAACAACCTTACGAAAACAATCAATTTTTGCATAATGAGTAGTTAACCAATCAATCCCTAGAATCACGTCAAATGCAAGTATTTTTAATGAAATCAGATCGATAGGTAATGTGTGGGTACCAACTTGAACCAAACAAGACTTATAACCAGTGGAGGTAATGAAGGTTTCTCCCAACGGAGTTTCCACAGATAAGTCAAAGTCTAATTTCTCCGGAATCAAATTTAATCGATGAGCGCAAGTAGGAGAAATAAAAGAATGGGTTGAACCGGTATCAAATAAAGTATAAACTTCTTTAGAGTTTATGATAAGCTTACCCGTGATGACCTCATTCGGGTTCCTTGCTCTCTGGGAGTTCACAACAAACGCTCTCCCTTGCACAACCGGTTTTGACTTTTCTGGGACGGCTTTTGGTGCCTCCATCCTAGCTGAATTTGTTTTGGTAAACGACAAAATCGGGCTAAATGACCTTCTCTTCCACAATTATAACATGCTTTGGACGGCATCGCGCAGTTTGGACTGATGTGTCCCTCCCCTCCGCATTTGAAACATATGATAGGTGGTCGTTCTCCTTCCTTAACGACAGGTGCTGGTGCTGACGTCTTTCCATCATTGTTGAATCTCCTCTTCTTGAAATGTCCATTCTTATTGTTTTGGCCCTGATTACCACCGAAGTGGTTACCATTTCTGGCCTGTTGATTCCCTCCACGCTTGTTGTCACCGCTTCGATGACTGCTCTCACTGGTATTATCATTTTGCCGGCTGCTCTCTTTTGGTTGCGTTGTCTCGTTATCGCGCTCCACCAACTGAGCCCTATTTACAACATCTGAATACAAACACAGTTTATGAGAAACAAGATGTTGACGTATCTCCGGCTTCAAACCTCTTAAAAACATCCGCGTCATTCTTTCTTCATTATCCACCAGGTGGGACGCAAACCGGGATAACTCCGCAAATTTTGCCTCGTACTGCGACACGGTCATATTATTCTGCTCCAATTTGATGAACTCCACCTCCTTCATGTGACGAATACTCTCGGGAAAGTATTTGTCGTTAAACAGATCTTGAAACTTCTCCCAAGACATCTTCAGTGCGGCAGGTTGAGTACGCTTTATCGATTCCCACCAGTAATCTGCCTCTCCTCGCAACATAAAGGCGGCAAAGGGAACCTTTTGCTCCTCGGAGCAACCCAAGACATCAAATATCTTGGTGATCTGCTTTATCCATGTTTCAGCTACAAGTGGTTTGGGTTCTCCCTTAAACTTCGGTGGTCCCAGCTCCTTAAACTGTTTAGCGGTGACCGCCTGAGAGTTTCCAGTATTTCCACCTACGTTGTGGACAGGAGCCGCTTTCACCTGTTGTTGCATGAATTGCATAAAGCCTCTGAACATTTGATCATTCATCATTTGGTCAGTGTTGTTGTTTGCATGAGGATTGACACCTTCCTGATGCACATTATCCTGATTATTGATATGTGGTGAATCAACAGTCGTCTGTGCTCCATTGCTATTCTCAACATTCTCAGATGCCATTTTCAGATACTGCCACAAAATAAAAATTAATTGATATGTCATATATTATCCTTATATTATGACCGACCAATTAAATACCATGCAAATAAACTTAGGTATGCCATACTAGCGAAGGAATTCCCCGTCTCTCCCCTCCTAGTTCTATTCTCACATCTTAGCCAGGGATCATATCCCTAAGCTCTGATACCAACTGTGACGCCCCCAAAATTAGGTATACATCACCCATCTTGGGTCGTCAGATACATAGTACAGAATACAAATACAACTGATTAATACATCTGTCGTGTACAATACGACAAAACATAAACTGTGAGTTTGAATACAAATATTATCTTCTAGAGAGTATTCATACTCAAAAGGAGTCCTCATTACATTTATTAACACACCATTACATAGAATAGTGAGGACTACTAACTAATACTATCATTCGGACCATCACTCCGTACCCCGACTTGTCCCAGCTACGTTCTCATTTCCTGAAGAGAACAGTGAAAGAAAGGGTGAGCTCAACTAGCCCAGTAAGAAATATTATGACTAAGATAATGCAGAATAAATTATCATTAGCCTTCAACAATGTTAAACTGATAAAATATAATAGACATCAAGTTTAACTGTAGCGGAACAAGCAATCCATTAAAAGAGTCAAGTAGAAAATAAACTCTACTATCTTTTATGATTTAAAAAGTTTTTCAACACTGTAATCGCTGAGACTCAGCTTAATAAAATAATCCACATCATCGAATCACCCCTGCACTACGGCCAAGGATATTCGTGTATTCATTAATGGTCATGATCATGCCAACAACTGTCCATCAATGCACTACGGGCCAATGAGGACTTTTACCACATCATTTGTAACATTACGGTCATGATTATACCGAATAATCCCTGGTCATAATCATACCAAGTCCATCTATGCAATACATGCCACAGATGACTTTCAACATTTTATAAACATGAGGATGATGACAATGATATAAGAATTCAATAAAACAAGTTCAAGAATTAATTTATCCAGGAATTAACAACGTCCAAATTGTCAACATGATACTGCATTGTGGAGTAAAATTCAAGAATGCTTAGAAGAATATTTTCTTGAAAAGATACTGGATGAAACGCAACTATCAAGGATATTCCACAAATTTCATGGAGTATAGAAGTCAAAACTTAACCAACTGAGTATAATAAAGAATGGAATAACAAAAGAAATCACCATGCATGCGATAGACCGCACAGACAGGTTATTCCAACAGAATAATAAATAATGGAACCAGGTCCGGCGTAAACGCACAGACAGGATATTCCGACAGAATAATAAATAATGGAACCAGGTCCGGTGTAAAACACACAGACAGGATATTCCAACAGAATAATAATAAAACGGAACCAAGTCCGGTGTAAAACACACAGACAGGATGTTCCAACAGAATAATAAACGGAACCAGGTCCGGTGTAAAACACACAGACAGGATGTTCCAACAGAATAATAGAAGAATGTCACCAAGTATAGGGTAGACCGCGTATACTGGTTATTCCAACAGAATAATAACAAATGGAATAACAGAAGTTCTCTTCATGAATATAAAAGAAATAATATTCCCTACCTTAAAAGAACTGGATATTAGAAAAGTGATGTAGCAGAATACTTTTAGTCTCTCTCTCTCTTATTCTCTCTATACTTTCTCTCTCTATAGCTTGAATGAATTCGTGAAAAATAATGAAGCCCTAGGCCTCTATTTATAGAAAAACTGAGGGTGGCTCTTGGTCTTAACGAAGGGTCAAATGACTCTTGGTCTTAACGAAGGGTCAAATGATTCTTGGTAATTTTGAAGGGACAACTACTATTGACGAAAGTAATTACTATTGACCAAGGTAAATACTATTGACGAAGGTAATTACTATTGACCAAGGTAAATACTATTGACCAAGGTAAATACTATTGACGAAGGTAATTACTATTGACCAAGGTAAATACTATTGACGAAGGTAATTACTATTGATCAAGGTAAATACTATTGATGACGGTAATTACTATTGACGACGGTAATTACTATTGACGAAGAGACTCTTAGATGATGACATATGGCCCCCCATAAAATAACCAAACTTACCACAACGTCTCAATAATATAACATATTATACAGATGATACTATGACAATAATTTAAGAGATATGATGCAGCAATTACTGTAGCAATAATTGAGTATAGCTGAGTGACTTCTCACGTAAGCATCAATAATCAATACCGTGTGCTACTATGCAACCACGCGTATTACTGTACTTTTACTACCAAGTAGTTCAACAGTTTTAACGATTTTAACGGTAACACCTCGGCTGTTATTTTTATAGAAAGATAATTCTGTCGTTTTCTCAATCCGACAATAATTCCGTTGTGGGGTCCACCAATGATTGTGCCGTCGTACGAATATTCTCCGACAAAAAGAATATTCCCCGACCAAACGAATATTTTATAACAACTTGCTTACTTTGCAAAATTTATAAATATTACCCACAACTATAACATTATATCAAATTAACTTCATAATATTCAAAAATGATATTTATAGAAAATTCATCTTTATTTATAAAAGTTGGGGTCTTACAGTTAGCTTGCAGAAAGCTATGGGCACGGATTTACGATTCAGTTCGGCATACCATCCTCAAACGGACGGACAATCAGAGAGGACTATTCAAACTCTTGAAGATCTATTAAGACTTTGTGTCCTAGATCTCAAAGGGAGTTGGGATAAGTACTTACCATTGGTGGAATTCTCCTACAACAACAGTTATCAGGCGAGTATAGGTGTGGCTCCATTTGAGGTGTTGTATGGAAGAAAATGTCGTTCTCCAGTATGCTGGGACGAGGTGGGTGAAGCAACATTGTTGGGACCAGAGTTGGTACGCATTACTACAGAGAAGATCCAAACGATTCGACAACGTATACAAACGGCACAGGATCGACAAAAGAGTTATGCGGATCTTCATCGGAAGGACGTGGAATTTAATATTGGGGATCATGTATTATTACGTGTTGCACCATGGAAGGGAGTTACAAAATTTGGGAAGAGAGGAAAGCTCAATCACTACAAGAAAAAGCGCCATCTGCGACCAATAATATCAGCGACCGCCGTATCCGGTCGCTGATAATAGTAACAGCGACTGCTATCTGTGACCGATAGGATTCTAGTCGCTAGTTCATATCAGCGACCGCATGCGGTCGCTGTTCGGTCGCTGATATGAATTTCCCTCCTAAAATTTGGTGCGAAACTTTGGCGGGGCGACCACTCTCTATCAGCGACCGCGGTCGGTCGCTGATATGTCCACGTCATTAAATATTAGCGACCGCATGCGGTCGCTGATGGCGGTCGCTGATTCTCATGAACTTAATCAAGTTCAGCAGTTCGCTCGATCAGTACTGAAGAAAAAAAAGAGGGGGAGACACTGACGAGAGGGAGAAGAGGGAGTAGGAGGAGAAGAGAAGAGAAGAGGGAGGAAAACTACCGCTACTGCCGACGCCTTCACCACCGACATCACCGGCTGACGCCTTCACCACCGCCGGTAACCCCTTTAATTAATTCCTAAATTAAACTATTTTTCTGTTATTTTTGATTGAATGGGCATGATTTGTTTTTCTGAAGATGTGAATGTGTTGATGTTCTGCTTCTAGATGCCATTTTCTTGAATTTTTTGGGTTTAATTTGAGTTTGACTGAAAATCCAAATGGGTTTGACTGAAAATCCAGTTTAATTTACAGTGACTTGTTCAAAATGGGTAAATTTACAGTGTCTTGTTCAAAATGGGTAGAACCCTAATGGGTATGAAACTTTTGGGATAATCAATGAATTTAAAAAGAGAGATTCTTTTATGAGTTGATTGATACCTATATGTATATATATACACACATACATCATATATGTATAATTTTGTAAGTATATACACACACTTTACACCACAAGAATAATTTGGGAACATGCATGATTAGGTTTCATGTTTTAATATGAGATTATCTAAAGTTGGATAATTTTTTATTACTGAATAACAGTTGTTGAAATTTGGAAAAATTTTGAATATAACATTACTGCTGAATATATTGTTGCTGAAATTTAGATAAATTGTTGTTGATATTGCTGAAATTGGGACAATTTTTGGGCTTCTTATTGTTGTTACTAATATTGGATTCTCCTAAATTATGCCCTGAAATTGGTCAAGTATGCATGCCCTCGTGCATGTGGATAATTCATATTATAGGGGAGACTCTGCCGAAATTTTTTCATATATAAGTCAAATGGCTATATAACTTGAACATTAGGGCTTAACCCAAAACCTTGGTTGTAATATATGATCATACTTATACCAATCCAATAACTTGAACATGAGTATGACATAAAACATAACTAGGAATTAAGTTTATCCATAATTCAATCAAGAAGAAGGTTCAAAGAAGTTTATCCATAATTCACAGTCGAGAAGACATACTTGTCTAAATCTTCATATATAAGTTAAATGGCCATATACGCATTCGTATTCACAGGGGCTAATAGTATGCCTTCTTCTGCAATCTTGATATACGCATCGTTATAGTTTCTAGAACACATTTCAAATTCCATTGGTTGTTCTTCAAACTTGACCATCAAGATATTTTCATCACCTAATGTCCTATCATATGCAGACCATGCATGATGCAATGATTCATATTCTACCCCTAGGAATCTATTGTCTTTAGGTTGTTTTGGCATGTATCCTTGTTCAATTCCCGAATAATCATATATGATGCACACTCATGTTATATATGTATATATACATCTATATGTATTTATAAGCATCATAAATGGGATTGAGCTGAATTGTAAATCTCTAACAAGGGAATACAATAAATTCATGTCAACATAGGTACCGTGCAATCATGGACCTCTATTTAGACCGTAGTTGGATGGCACGACGAAAGTCAAGTGCCCAGATAGGTGCTACAGCTGAATTTAGAGCTGGTTGCCAAGTATTTTTGGAGTATGCGTATAGTCACCCGGAATGTATGAATGGTAAGTCGCAGATACGATGTCCATGTTTGAAGTGTAAGAATGTAAATTATATGGATAGAGACATGATAAACTATCATTTACTTGTTTCTGGGTTCATGAGAAATTACGAAGAATGTTGGTGGGCACATGGGCAGAGAAGAGATGGTGGCATCACACAAGCACATAATTCTGGCAGTAGTACTCATCGTATGAATGAAATGGTTCATGATATTGCATGGCCAGATTTTGATTGGGAGCAAGGCAGAGAACAACCTATGAATTCTGATGCCAAAGAATTCTTTAAGTTGTTAAACGAGGGTAGCGAGCCATTGTGGCATGGTTGCACCAAACACACTATATTGTCTGCAGTGGCGACATTACTTAACATCAAGGCTGATCACAACATGAGCCATGAGTGTTTTGAGTCGCTCTTGAAGGCCATTAAGAGTATGTTGCCTGACGGTGAGAAATTACCTGGTAACTATTACTTTTGTAAGAAAATGGTGAAGAAGTTGGGTCTTGGATACCAAAAGATCGATGCATGTCCCAACGATTGCATGTTGTTTTATAAGGAAAATGAACAGATGACAAGGTGCACGTTTTGCAGTCATGATCGGTTTAGGCCTAATAAAGAGGGTGTGACTACAAAAAAATCAAGTATACCGTTTAAGATTCTAAGGTATTTTCCAATAACACATCGGCTAAAAAGATTGTACATGTCTTCAAGAACAGCTGAACATATGAGTTGGCATGCGAAATCTCCAGCTAAAGATGGAGAACTAAATCATCCCGCAGATGGGAAGGCTTGGAAAGATTTCAACTTAGCACATCCTGGATTTGCATTGGAACCTAGAAATGTGAGGCTTGGATTGTCCACCGATGGTTTCAATCCGTTTGGCCACTCAGCTGTTCCGTACTCATGTTGGCCTGTGATTGTTACTCCGTACAACTTGCCACCTTGGATGTGTATGAAACAGCCATACTTATTTCTTTCACTCTTGGTTCCTGGTCCTAAGAGTCCTGGAAAGAACTTAGATGTTTACTTGAGACCTCTTATAGACGAGTTGAAGGTATTGTGGGAGGATGGAGTACAGACTTGGGATGTTGCAACGAAAAAAAATTTCAACCTTAGGGCAGCGGTTATGTGGACTATAAGTGACTTCCCAGCTTATGGTATGTTAGCTGGATGGAGTACACACAGGAAGTTGGCTTGTCCGTATTGTATGGAGCATACAAAGTCGTTTAATCTATCAAAAGGTCGAAAGCCTTGTTGGTTTGACTGTCATCGTCGGTTCTTACCGGTAGATCACCCATTTCGAAGAAATAGAGAACACTTCAGGAAAGGGAAAGTAGACAATGATATACCTGCACCGCGATTTTCGGGAACGGAGATGCGAGATCGTGTGATGAGATTGCCGGTTATCCCATTTGGTAAGGTTGATGCCACAAATATAATCAATGGGTTTGGCGAATCTCATAACTGGGTTCGGAGAAGCATCTTTTGGGAACTGCCTTATTGGTCTACAAATTTGATTCGTCATAATCTAGATGTGATGCATATTGAGAAGAATGTGTTTGACAATGTGTTTAACACTGTGATGAATGTTACGGGGAAGACAAAAGATAACGATAAGGCACGTTTGGACATGAAAGATATTTGTAAGCGTCCCGGATTAGAACTTTACGAATCTCCTAATGGTAAGATTGTCAAACCGCATGCAAAGTACACATTGTCCAAAAAGCAAGTTGAAGATGTATGCACATGGGTTAAGTCTCTGAAACTACCATATGGATATGCATCAAACATTGCAAGGTGTGTTACGGGTGGGAAATTGCAAGGGATGAAGAGTCATGACTGTCATGTGTTCATGGAGAGGCTCATGCCTATAGCATTTCGGGATCTGCTTGATAAACCAATATGGGATGCTTTGACGGATCTTAGTCGTTTCTTCAAAGACTTATGTTCAAAATCATTAAATGAGAAGGACATGTCTGTACTTGAGAAGAACATCATAGAGATCACGTGTAAACTGGAAAAAATATTCCCACCTGGTTTTTTTGACTCCATGGAGCATTTGCAAATCCATCTTCCCTATGAAGCTCGTGTTGGGGGTCCAGTTCAATATAGATGGATGTACCCTTTCGAAAGGGTGATGGGAAACCTTAAGAGAAAGGTTAAGAATAGAGCTTATATCGAGGGGTCGATATGCGAGGCATACAGTTTCGATGAGATATCTACGTTTGTCTCAGACTATTTTCCGGACGAAGTCTTGACAAAGGCCAATCGAGTATCGAGACATGATGATGGGGGAAATGTTGAACTAAATGGTCGACTATCTGTATTTGGTCTATCGGGCCGCGCTTATGGAAAAGGGAAGCGCATATTCCTCTCTGAGCAAGAATTACATGCTGCACATACTTACATTCTTCTCAATTGCGAGGAGATTGACGAATTTGTGAGGTACACATGTAAACTTGATAATTTATCTTTTAAGTTGACAATTTATTCCAATATGTTAATGTTTATAACATGGTATAGATTGTACGATGACGAGTTAAAAGTGAAGCATCCCGGCATAACTGATAAAGATGTTCAAATCAATCGGGATAAAAACTTTGCACTTTGGCTAAAGGACAAAGTAAGTTTAATTTTTAAGCACGTAATATATATATATACTCCATGTTAACTATGACTTCATTTAATAAGATGGAGTTTTTGTAGGCTTTGACTAAGGGATCAACGATTCCGGCTAATGTACAAGTCCTAGCTATGGGACCAGACAGGGACCAAGTCACCCGCAATGGTTACAAAATAAATGGTTGTGAATTTCACACAAAGGCATATGAGCACGGTAAAAGAACAACGAACTCTGGAGTGTGTGTCCAAGGAGATTGTTACAATGAGCTTGGTCGTGCCTTTTATGGGGAGTTGGAGGAAATCGTAGAGTTGTCGTACAAGGGCACGTACGGTGATCATATTCACTTGTTCAAGTGCCATTGGTTTGATTCAGAAAAAGGGATACGTGTTGACAGACATGGAATCGTCGATATTGACCTCCATAGGTCTGCGTACTCCAACGAACCGTTTGTATTACCAACTCAAACAATACAAGTATACTATACTCCTAGTCCAGTTAGGAAAAGGGATAGACCGCCTACAGATTGGCAAGTTGTAATTCATACTCCCGCGCGTAGTCGTGTCCAAGTAATAGACGGGGATTTCTACCAAGAGGAAATGCTTCAGAGACCTCCTATAATAAATATAGAGGACAACAATGATGTAATCCAGTTAGAGGGTGGAGATGAACCTGATGAATTGGATCCCGAGACAGTTATTGTGCAGGATGACAGTGATATTGAGAAAGAGTTATTGACTGACACTGACACAGAATCTGAAGATGGTTATGAATCTCCGATACTTGTACAAAATGATTCTGACTCATCAGACAACGATTTTCATTAAAATGTATGTTTAGTTTTAATTGTACAAAATGTATGTTTATGTTCATGTTCATGTTTAGTTCATAATTATGTACCTTTCATTTATGTTCTCTATATAGGAATGTTCTCTATATCCTTAACTATATCATTTATAGTTGTTGTAGTTAACTATTTTGCAGTCATGTTTATGTACCTTTCACTTATGGTAATCGTAGTTAACTATTTCATACAATTAATTGTCATTCATAATTTCATACTAACATCCTAATTTTTTTTATTTATAGATGTCTTCTGAACCTGTTGCACGAAAGCGCGGGTTGGGTCGGGGCCCTAATCATGTGCCGAAGGCCCCGGCTAATCCGGATGATCGCATTCTTATACAGATCCGTCCTCCTCCAGAAAGCACGTAAGTTAAACATCGTGTATATATAAGGGTTTAATATTTCCATTGTTATAAATATATTTTAATGTAAATTATTGTATATTGTAGTGATTTTCAAGATAGTAAAATTGTGAAGTGCATTTCACAATTATGCTTACAGAACTGGCCTACGCCAGTGATTACATGGGCGAGCACACCTCTCGCCCATAAGGATGCAGTTTGGGCTGAATTTCAGGTATATTTATTTAATCACTCTGATAGATAATACATAGTTAATCAACTAATAGTTTAGTAATGTTGGATTATGGTATTATAGTAGTTTTAATATTATTATTGTTGTTTTATTTGCAGAAGCGGTATAGATGGGACGACGCACATGCATCAGTTATTCAAGCACTATTCTGGCAGAAGTGCGCCGTCCGGACTAAAGATAATCTAAACAAAGAACGACAGAAAGCCCTGCACAATGCTGAGATTGACCATCCAGGACAGGGTGAGCAGTATATGCATGAGCATTGCCCCTGGTGGTGCGCACATCCCATATGGGTGCAGATGTGTGAGCAGTGGAGAGCTGAGAGCTGGGTCAAGAGACGTAAGACTGCCGCCTCGAACAGATCCTCAGGTGTATCTGAAGGCGAAAAGGCAAAAGGCACGTACAAGGGCGGCAGTATATCTCAGCTGCAACATATTGCTGCTAGGGTACGTATGTATAACAAGCTTATTGGCTTAGTTATTTGTCTTTATGTTTACAGTCATGTTTTGTAGCTAAAATATCATATGTTTACATATTAATATGAGAACATGAACTGTAGGAGTCTGAGTCTCAAGGTCAACCTATCAATTGGTTAGATGTGTATGTGGCCACCCGTGATGGTCTGCCTGATGCTGTTCAGATAGCGGTAATAAGTTAACTTTAAATATATTATAGTCATGTTTTTTAGCATTTCGTATTTATTTTTAACTATTTATTTGTTGACCTTCTGACAGGACACTTATAAGGGCTTAATGAACGAGCGCTATCCTGAAGGCACCCCGCGTCCGGCGATTGATCAAGAATTGTGGGAGAGGGCGTCCGTCGTGAAGAAAAATTATGTTAAAGGTCAAGGACAAAGACGACGCCCGACCATCAGTGGCACAGGCAGCTCTGCTACCCAGTCTACACAGTCTACACAGTCATCAGGTCATCCAGCCTATCATACTCCTGCTGACTGTGTGAGAGCGATCTGTCAAAATCGTGATCTTCTTCTTATACTGGGCGGGCATCTGCATTCTCTGAATCCTGATGACTTGGCAAAGGCAGTGGCGGAAGCAGCAGCATCACAGCATCAGGGTGGCGACCAGGTACTTTTAATGTTTCATTACGTACATTGTCTATTATTTAGCTTTCTCCAAGTCATAGCAGTATCAACACATGTAACATATATGTTTTATTCTTTTGTTAATTACAGGGTACTAATTTGAATGATCCATGAAGAGCTAGACCAGTCATGCATGTTAGATTTGTAAAGCCTTGTTAGACTTGTTTTTTAGATTTTTAAAGCCTTGTAATCTTTTAAACTACTTATCTTTGGACTGTATTGGTTTACGATTCTATTATATGGATGTTTACGATTGTATTGTGTTGTGTTGATTTAGATTCATTCTTTGGACTGTATGTATGGATGGATGTTTATCATATAGTAGTTATCATGGATGGATGCTTATATATACTGCTGTGTGTTGGGATAAAAAGCAGGTACAAAGCAGGTTATTTTTGGGAAATCAATAAAACAGGAAAAATATTTAAAAAAAAAAAAACAAAGTCAGCGACCGCGTGCGGTCGCTGATACAGTATTAGCGACCGAGTAAGGTGCTTCTACTTCAGCGACCGCATGCGGTCGCTATTACCAGTCGCTGACACGTGTGCCACATCACGTCTGACGCATGACTCAGCATGAGTCAGAATAGCGACAGCTGAGGTCGCTGATAGCGGTCGCTAATAATGCGGTCGCTATTATTGGTCGCTGATGTCTTTTTAGCGACAAGATTTTCTGCGACTACTATTAGCGACTGCATCCGGTCGCTGATACCCATCTGCGACTATATGCGGTCGCAGATGTGCGGTCGCTGATAAGCCTTTTTGTTGTAGTGAATCCAAGATTTGTTGGTCCATTTGAGATTCTTGAGCGAATAGGAAATGTGGCATATAGACTCGCATTACCTCCAAGCATGTCTCATGTTCATAATGTTTTTCACATATCTATGCTTCGTAAATATGTTAAAGACCTGAACCACATTATTGAGTTAGAACCAAACGAGATAGCTGAAGATTTAACGTACGAGGAGGTACCTGTTAAGATCTTGGATAGGAAAGAGCATGTCCTATGCACAAAGGTTATACCACAAGTTAAGGTTTTGTAGAGAAACCATGCTATTGAAGAAATGACCTGGGAGTTAGAATCAGAAATGAAAGCGAGGTATCCTCACCTTTTTGAAACATCAGGTACGTACGTCAATTTCGAGGACGAAATTTCATAAGGAGAGGAGGTTGTAAGACCCCAACTTATTAATGAATAAAATCAAATTTTCTCTAAATATTATTGTGAATAATAAGGGGTTAATTTGATATAATACTTTGGTTATGGGTGAAATGTGCAAATTTTATAAAATAAGCAAGTGGTTATAAAATATTCATTTTGTCTGGGAATATTCGTTTGGTCGTGGAATATTCTTGCTATAGGGGAATATTCGTACGACGGCGCAGCCTTGTGTGGGCCCCATAACGGAAAGCGATTGGATGAAGAAAACGACAAGTATATGTTATTTATAAATAACGGCGTAGTTGTTACCGTTAATACTGTTGGAATACCCGGTGGTTAAAATACAGTAGCACACGGTATTGCACCAATTATTAATTCTTACGTAAGAAGGCACTACTCAATAATTGTTACAGTAGTTATTGTTCAATATTTTATTTTATTGATTCAATAATTGTTGTGTTGATATTTTATATTATTGTTGTTTCAATAATTATTGATGCACAGTATTTTTCTTTATCAGATCAATAATTCATATTATTTGAATAATATTAGATAACATTATTGGCAATGTCTAGAAAGTTCTGTCTAAGGAGAGGTTTGGTCATCTAATTGCGCGCCAGTAAGGAGATAACATTATTAGATAGTATTTTTCTTTTTGTGTCGGGGTTACTATTCACGTATACGGCACTATTCACGTATACGGTACTATTCACGAATACAGCACTATTCACCGAAAAATAAAAATTTTCCCTTTTTGTTCAAGATGTCTATTATGGTTACTATCTTTGATTGTATCCATGTTTTGATCTTTATTTTTGAATTATGCTTCACAATTGATTATTATGAAGTATTATTGATCTTGGATAAACTGTTATACGAATCCCTAATATTTGTCCTTCTGTCTCACTGGATTCGTTCTCTTTAAGATATTTTTCATCATCCTCAGTCCTAAATGATGATATTACTGAATATCTTTGGCCTGTAGTGCAAAGATGTATGATTACTTGATGAATATCTTTGGCCTGTAGTGCAAAGATGAACAGGTGTTGAGATGAACATGACTGACAGGTGATACAAATGAATATCTTTGGCCTGTAGTGCAAAGATAAATATTTGGATAAAGATGATTATTAATTGATGTTACATGGATAAAATATTGATGATGAACTTTTAAATCTTAGAAGATAGTAGAATTCTTTCTCTACTTGACTCTTCTAATGGTTTGCTGTTTCCGCTGTAGTTGTTGATCTAAAACTTGTTGTCGATTATATTCTATCAGATTTTTCCCTGTTGAAGACTAACGATAATTTGTTGTATATTATCTTAGTCATAATATTCTTTACTGGGCTAGTTGAGCTCATCCTTTTCCTTTTTGTTCCATTTTTCTTCTCAGGAGGTGAGAACATAGCATGATCTAGTCGGGGTATGGAGTGATGGTTCTAGAAAGATGTTTTAGCAGTCCTCACTATTTCTGTAAAATAGTGTTTGAATAATTGTAATGAGGATTTATTTGAGTGTGGATATTGTCCAGAAGACAATATTTGTATTTAAACTCACAGTATGTGTTGTCGTATTTTGCACGACAATTGTATTATTGAAGTTGTAGTTTGCTTTCTGTACCATGTATTTGGCGACTCAGAATGGGTGTTGTATACCTATTTTGGGGGCGTCACACAGACTAACCTACTACCTGATGATTTTATATGCTACTATTCATGCCCACTACTTTTGAAATAAAATTTTAGCACATTTATCACCAACCAAAAGTGAGGCCCACCCATTCTAGAAATTTTTCAAAATATTTTAAATTTAAATAATAATCAGCATCTTCAATAATTCATAATAAATAGCTCTTTTATCAGAAAAATTCGAATCTCATGTCTATTCCATAGAAAATTTAATTATGTACAACTTTGTAGAAGAAAGTTTTTCTAAATTCTAAACCAAAAATGTCCGAAATCCACATACGGATGATTTTTAATACCTTCATTCTGACAAAATACTGATAAAATACCTCAACATTAATTCCTTCATTTGTATCCACACAAAAATAAATATTTTCTTATCATATAAATTAATAATTAATTATTCACAAATAAAATTTCAGAATCACAATTATGACAATCAGATAGTTCTCAAGAAAAAGGGGGCTTTTCGATAAGAATTTCTCCTTACTGACGCGCAATTAGGTGACCAAACTCCTTTTCTAGACAGAACTTTCTTAGACATTGTCAATAATGTTGTCCAATAATATTATTCAAATAATATAAATTATTGATCTGATAATAAAAAGTACTCTGCAATGACAATTATTGAAACAATAATAATATAAAATATCAACGTAGCAATTATTGAATCAATAAAATAAAATATTGAACAGTAATTACTGTAATAATTATTGAGTAGTGCCTTCTTACGTAAGAATCAATAATTCAAAAATACTGTGCAATACCGTGTGTTACTGTGCAATCACATGTATTACTGTATTCTAACCACCGGGTATTCCAATAGTGTTAACGGTAACAACTACGCCATTATTTGTAAAAACTAAAACTTGTAGTTTTCTTCATCCGACCATTTTTATTTATGGGGCACACAAATAACTGCGCCATCGTACGAATATTCCCCGACAGCAAGAATATTCCACGACCAAACGAATATTCATCGACAATGAATATTTTATAATCACTTGCTTATTTTGCAAAAATTTTATATTTCACCCATAACCAAAACATTATATCAAATTAAAACCTTATTATTCAGAATAATAATTAGAGAAAATTCAAGTTTATTAATAAAAAGTTAGGGTCTTACAGCGGTGGAGCTCGACGTGAGCGCCAACGGTCCTACGATTGAGGCGTTCGTAGAGAAGGCTTAGGACGCGTTTGGTCGTATTGATACTTTGATCAATAATGTCGGTGTTAGAAGGTAATTTTTGAAAGTAGTATGCACGCAAGCCAATCATGTTTGATGATAAAACATATACTTTGTAACAATCTTATTCATTTATTAATAAAAAAGTATTAATTTATTAAAGGCTTTTAATTATCTACATGATGCTGTTTTATAATGTGATAAACCCATAGTTTTAAGTAATACTTTTAAAATAATGATGGTGATCATTCTAATTAGATCTAAATTCTTAGAAAGCTTAACACTAAAATAGTTCCCAATCGTTGGATTACTAAATTGAGAATTAGTGAATCCAGATAGATTGGTACATACGTTGCTTGCTCATTGGATGAGGATGATTGATCTCATGATCATTTGTGTGGAGACACTAAAGCAAGTATGTAGGTGCTTATTAGAGAATAAGTTCACTGAACGTGGCTCGTTAAGGAATACCTAATGGAGTTTTACTTGCCTGTCAATAGGAATTCCTGTAGTGATAGTAGTACAAGTGATCCTTGGACTTGAGATCATCATAGTATCTTGTGTATGATGAGTTATACTTTAACTTATTCCTTAATACCCTTAGGGTATATCAAAGGGTATGCTTGGGTATAATAAATTGTACATGGTGATAATGTATGATCAATAAAGAATCTACCACTTCTAGTAAAAGAAGAGAAATGTCATATGTGATTCGATAAATGACAATCAGTAGTCCTTGGCCAAGGCAGAATGAAATTAGAAAGGAGTTTCTAATTTGCAATATTTGGAGTTGTGCATTTAAGAGTCGAAATACATATAATTAAATAAAATAAGACTTAACAGCAATTTCATGTCTTATCACTACTAGAAAATCGACCTATAGTTACGGTCGGCGACCGTCGCTATAGGCCTAAAGACTGTCGCTATAGGATTTAGAGACGGTCGCCATAGAAGCCGTCGGTAAACTCT
Source organism: Panax notoginseng (assembly GCA_016801055.1). Classification (NCBI taxonomy): domain Eukaryota; kingdom Viridiplantae; phylum Streptophyta; class Magnoliopsida; order Apiales; family Araliaceae; genus Panax; species Panax notoginseng. Next base: position 254,951,115 of record CM029012.1, read on the forward strand.
ATAGCGAAGGTCTTTAGGCCTATAGCGACGGTTGGCGACCGTCGTTATAGACTTTTTAGATTTCAAAAAAATAAATAAATTAATAATGCACATTTATTCAACAAACACAAGTACACTATAAAATAAAACATAAAAAATATTATATACATCATTTAAAATCATTCACATTACAACTCAGGACTTAACAATTGCTTAATCAAATTTAGAGCAAATTTATTGTCACAAATTTGGCCTCATGGAGACCTACATGCCACATCATCCAATAGCCTTTTTGCCGATTCAAACATCAACGAAGGAAGAAAAACACCAGACCACCTGCCAAATCTTCCTAGCATCATTCCATGATCATTCAACTCAAGCCTTAGAAAGGCTACATAATCCATAACTTTAAATTGGCCTAGACATAATTAACGCCAAGCGTAAATACACATAAATAATAATCAAGAATGTATAACTGTTTGTGCCACTTTGGCACTCAGAAATAACAATAAGCAAGTAGATCCCAAACTAAAAGAAATAATGGAAGAGAAAGGGCAATTGTTTCATTACAACCAGACCTCCTGTAGTTCCAGTACAGAATCCAAGGTCTGCAGTTCCATCACATTGAATTGAACTGAGAGTATATGCAGTCATTTGTCTTACCTTGGTCCAGAGACCCTGTCCTAGCTCAAACCCACCAACTTCTACAACAATTGACCCATCTCAAAGAATGCTTACTTTCCCTGGGGTTGGTCTCACAATCACTTCATGCACAATGGGAACTCGAGAAATTCCCCTTTTCCTCCATAAGTTACGTTGATTAAACAGGTGTATCATTTCAATCCTTTAGTTAAAGCTTGAAGATGATGCCAATTTATCCCAGATAGAAGGCAAAGTATAATCTACAAGTTCTCCAACACTATGCTTATAGAATGAATTAAGGCTATCAAATGTGTGAAGATTTTTATACTTGACTGAATCCACTTCCATAGAAAGTGTAGATGCGACATGTTCTATTATGACTTTCAAAATAAAAGATGCCTGCACTTCCCCAGGGGCTCGCATTGCAGACTTATTGGAATGGTTTGTCTTGCATACCTTTATGTCAAAAGATAAAGCACCCCAATCATACTTTTTTAGGACTCCCACAATGTTGTGTGGCAATATAGGGCTTATATCCGTAGACATCCCTGCATTGATAAAGCACCCCAATCATAATAAACTTCATATAAAAATCTTTGCATTCCTCTTAGCCCATACACATTATTATTAAAAGCAAAATAAACATGCAAACTGAACAATAGTTTGCTGTCAAAAACATGTCATCGACTACTTAGTACTAAGATTTTTAAGGAATAGAGCATGAACACACTGTCACAAGAGCTAAGTCAACATAGCAATCCACTGATCCAAATAGACCAGAGGCACCACAAAGAAAAAGGATAAACCACAAAAGCAATAAAACATAAATATCAGCTGGAGAAACAAATGAAAACAAATTATACAATTCCATCCCAGTAAATCAGTAACTTTTGTTCAGGTTTAAATTTTTTACATTAAGACATGAAAATATGCAATACGTAGACACAAATAAGTAAAGGAACTTCAGACTTCACTTCCTATATATTCAAATGTAACATATATCCCAGATTAAAAAGCCTGCTAAACCTACCTTACAACACCTGTAAAATAAATCCTGAGCATGTACTATAATAACTAGACAAAAAAAATGCCCTCAATTGAAACCCAATATTATATAGAACAATAACACCCACAATCATCTCAACTAACTCTATTTCCCAAGAGAAAATCAGTAGCCTGATGCAAAATTTTGGAATTTTAGAATCACTAAGATCCACTTGCATAGCTGTATTCTATGTTAAATACTCAGCTAAAGAAAATAATCGACCTGTTCTTTAATTGTTCCAATAGACGAACAGAATGAAAATTAGTACATGAAATAGAAACCCACTCCCAAAAATTGCATTCAATACATTATCACAGTGACAAATTAAGTAATACCTAGCAATGTAGCTATGCTAGCTGTTCAAATATGTAATAACATGAGCAAATAAAAAGGGGCAGGGGTGCTTCGATATAAACAACCTTATGAAATATAAGGAATAAAATTAGACCTTTTCAGTGGATGCACTGCATTGATTCTCCATTGCATTTTCTCCTGAGGATTCACCAATGAGTGCTAGATTTTTGGCACAAGAAACTGGATTATCGGTCTCTTTGGGCCTGCTCCTTTGTTTTTTGTTTCTTCCAATTTTGAGCCTATTATTCTTCCCGTCTGCTATTTTATCCTCTATAATATCCCCATAAAAAAACAAGTTTAGATCTATTCTCCACCAAATTTCTGTTATCCTTCCTCAGTTCAACCTCCACAACATTGTCTATATGATTAATTGTGTTCATGGATAGGGTATTGGACTATTTCAGGTCAAAACATTAGTCGGATCCAGGTTAAGAATTCGAGGCACACATAACCCAAAAAAATATTTAAAAAAATTGAACTTTTCTATGTCAATATGCTGTGAGCAATAACACTAATTGGGGAAAAAAATTAAAGCTTTGACTTACATAATTAAGCATTTCTGAGTCTTAGTAACCACTAAAATAAAATATAATCCCCAATCCATAAATGAGAAATATGAACCACTCACCAGTATATCCAGCTTTCCAAATCTCTGTGCAAACCAAGAAGCAAATAATTTGATTGAACCCGGATCCGATACATCCAAGCAAAAAAACTGTACATGTAGCCCTAATCCTTTTAGTGTCTCAACTGCCTTTACTCCCCCTTGCATTATCCATAGCCGTTAAGATCACCGTTAGACCCGACTCCGCCAGCCACCTCACCATCGCATATCCTATACCCTTGCTCGCTCCGTTCACGATCGCCACCGTCTCCTTGGACCACCATCTGCACCAAACACAATTGTTATATCTGTAATTAATTAACCCCCAGTAATTATATTAAATAGATCGATCAAGTTATAACGTACGTAGTTCAAAATATATCTGATTTTTGAATTGCAGAAAGCTTATATATATAGAGAAAAAGAGAGAATATTACCTTGTGGAAGGGAGAGAAAAGTACCTTGATTAAACTTCAATATCTCAAAATTTGTGTTCAATTTTGCACTAAAACCCTAAGTACTACTGCACCGTTCGTCTGTAACGAGAGAGAAAGAATGAAGATACTGAAATGATTTCGGGAAAAGTGGGAGGGTTTTATCTTTAAAAAACCTCTATACCGACGGTTTCGCACCGACCTTCTCTATAGATATCCTATAGTGACGGTTCAGTGCCGACCGTCGCTATAGCTCATCGCTATATGCCGAATTTCTAGTAGTGTATATTTAATTGGGACATTGTATGGTGGAAGGATTGAATTGTACGGTAACTATTTATTCAAAGGTTCTTTTATGATTAATGTTAAAATCTATATTATCTGAAAAGTCGTTGATCGCTAGGGAGGCTTATCCCTATTGTATAATAAATATTATTTATTTAAATAAATTAATAGTTTAATTTATTTATTTAAATAAGATTAGAATTATTCTAATTGATTTATTCACAACCGGTTTAATATAGAGTGTAAGACCCCAAATTATTAATAAATAAAATTTAATTTCCTCTATTTATTATTTTGAAATAGTAAGAGTTGATTTGATTAATGTGGTTAGTTATGAGTAAAATGCGCAAATATTTTAAATAAGCAAGTGGTTATAAAATATTCATTGTTGTCGGAGAATATTTGTTTGGTCGTGGAATATTCTTGTTGTCGGGGAATATTCGTACGACGGCGCAGCCTTGTGTGGGCCCCATAACAGAAAGCGATTGGATGAAGAAAACGACAAAAATAAGTTGTTTATAAATAACGGCGTAGTTGTTACCGTTAATACTGTTGGAATACCCGGTGGTTAAAACACGGTAATACGCGTAGCACACGGTATTGTACCAATTATTGATTCTTACGTAAGAAGGCACTACTCAATAATTGTTACAGTAATTACTGTTCAATATTGTATTTTATTGATTCAATAATTGCTGCGTTGATATTTTATATTACTTTGTTTCAATAATTGTCACTACGCAGTATTTTTTATTATCGGAACAATAATTCATATTATCTGAATAATATTATTAGATAACATTATTGGCAATGTCTAGAAAGTTCTGTCTAAGGAGAGGTTTGGTCATCTAATTGCGCGCCAGTAAGGAGAAATCCTTATTGGAAAGCCCCCTCTTTCCTGGGAACTGCCTGGTTGCCAGTACTGTAGTTCTGTAATATTATTTGTGTATAATTAATTATTGATTTATATGATGAGAAAAATAGTGATTTTATGTGGATATAGATAGAGAAAAATTTTAATGTGACAATTGTTGAAAATTAATATTTTATCTTTTTCTGATAAAATAATTCATTTAAATATATTATTTTAATAATATATTGATGGTGGTATTTTTACAATGAATGTGGGATATATGAGTATATGAGGAGGAAGAGTATTTTTGTGGCATTAAATGATTAATACATGTTTTGTGTGTTGGTGGACATAATTCTTGACTGAAAATTTATTATTGACTGTAAAATCGTCCGTTTGTGAATTTCGGTCAATTTCTGTTTAGAATTTGGAAAAACTTTCTTCTGCAAAGTTGTAGAGAATTGAATTTTCTATAAAAACTCGCGAGATTCAAATTTTCTGATAAAAGGGCTATTTATTATGAATTATTGAAGTTCTGAAGTTCCGAAATAATTGATTTTTGGAAGTTTTATTTATTATTTTGAAGAAAAACGTTTTTTGGCATTTAAGTGGGCTAACATGTGATATAAATGGGCTGAGATCAGATGTCTAGAGGTGGACTAAGGAAAATTTGATAAATATATTATTATTATATTAAATTTTCTACTTTGGTGTTCTAAGCATTTTCCTATAAATAGGGTGCTTAGGTTAGAATTGAAAATCACACCAGAAACACAAGTTTCTCTCTATTTCTCTCTCTATATCGAGCGTATTCTTGTGAGTATTTGATACTTTGAGTGTTGCTATACGGTGCAAGTTTCCTTCAGCACTATATCTAGTATTCCAGTCAGAAGTACCGTCTTTCCGAGGTAAGGGATGTTATTTCTTCTTAAATGATATTATTTTCTTCAATATCATTATGCCGAAGTATTGATTTGAACTTTTTATCAAATTTGGAACTTTTCATGTCGGGATTACTATTCATAAGTTACTATTCATGAGTTACTATTCACGAGTTACTATTCACCGAAAAATGAAATTTTCTTCTTTTTGTACAAAATATCTATTATGGATACTAGCTTTGATTGTATCCATGTTTTGATCATTCTTGAATTTTACTTCACTATGATTATTTATGAGGTATTTTTGGACATGGAATAGCTGAAATACGAATCCTTAATATTTATTATTTTGTTTCACTGGATTCGTTTCCTTTAAAATATTTTTCATCATCCTCAGTCCTAAATGATGATATAATTGAATATCTTTGGCCTGTAGTGCAAAGATGAATAATTTTTGATGAATATCTTTGGCCTGTAGTGCAAAGATGAATGATTTCTGATGAATATCTTTGGCCCGTAGTGCAAAGATGAACAGGTGTTGAGGTGAACATGACCAACTGATGAATATCTTTGGCCTGTAGTGCAAAGATGAATATTTGATTCCAGATATATATTGATTGATGTTACAGGGATAAAATATCGACGATGAACTTTTAAATTCATATATAGAAGATAGTAGTTTGCATTCTCTACTTGACTCTTCTAATGGTTTGTTGTTTCCGCTGCAGTTATTGATTTAAAACTTGTTGTCTATTGTATTCTATTAAATTTTTTCCTGTTGAAGACTAACGATAATTTCTTGTATATTATCTTAGTCATAATATTCTTTACTGGGCTAGTTGAGCTCACCCTTTTCCTTGTTGTTCCATTTTCTTCTCAGGAGGCGAGAATGTAGCAGGTACTAGTCGGGGTATGGAATGAAGGTTCTAGGAAGTTGTTTTAGTAGTCCTCACCATTTTTTTTTGTAAAATACTGTTCCAATAATTGTAATGAGGACTTATTTGAGTGTGGATATTGTCTAGATGACAATATTTGTATTTACACTCACAATTTTTATGTTGTATTAATAAAGTTGTAGTTGTTTCTGTACCATGTTATTGGCGACTCAGAATAGGTGTTGTATACCTGTTTTGGGGGCGTCACATAGAGAACCTAAAGGGTCACACCATAAAAGGAAGAATAATTATTTAAGAAGTTAATGGCATAATTGTAATAATAAATTAAATAGCTTAATATTTATTATTTAATATTTTGGAAATATTAAATAGAAATTAATAAGAGGAGTCTTATTATTATTATTACTATTATTATTATTTAATTCTTAAAGGAGTTTGAGAATTAATTAATAAAAGTACTCTCATATATTCCTAATAAGATTAGGAGCTTACATTAATTAAAAGAGTTTAATTAATTAAAATAAAACCAATTCCTTAATTGTTAAAGAGGGTTGCCTACATCTATAAATAAGAGGAGTCTTATTATGGGTGTAGGGTTATTGTTGACTTTTTGACAACAGACGTAATTCTAATTATTTAAAAGTACGCTCCTTTTCTATGAGAGATAGAAAAACTAGGGTTTTGCCAAACACCCATCTTCTTGAATTTTTATTCTTCTTTGGTGGATCACCTCTAAAGGCCAAACGCTTGGGTGGCTAACGTTGATCAAATGAATGAACCAAACCCGGTGGATTCAAGTTGAACGCGAAAAAGATTGGAGGTGAATTTGTACTTAAGGAAGCTCGAATCTTCAAGGGTATATTTTTGTTCTTCATATTTTCGTTTAATTAATAATTGTGCATAAAGGATGATCCGGGTATATGGTTTGTAAAATTTTTAAACTCTGATTTTTACACGTTTTCGCTTATTTATGCAATTTGATTGCATTCATGAATATTACAAACCTAACAGTGGCATCAGTGTCAAACCTTTATGTGAATTATTAATTATTTTAATTTAATATGTATATTAATATGTGTTTAGAATAATTTAATTGGGTATAATTTTGTTGTATAAAATTTTAAAAAAAAAAGAAGTAAAAAAATCGTGAAACCAATTTTAAAAAACAGTTTTTTATTTGGCTGAATTCGCGAAATTTTTTTTTCTTTTCAAAAAGGGTAATCAGGAACCACTTAGTATATCATGTGATCTAGATAACCAATCCCACGAATCCTGATTGCAGAAGCATTATTACGGATTGCATGATTGCATGATTTCAAAAAGGGTAATCCTGGTGAATGATTACCATGAATAATTCACGAATTCATGATATATAATATATATTATTAACGTAATATAATATTATATATATTATATTCTTAATTATTTTATAATTAAAATAAAAGGTTTATTTTAATTTTAAAATAAAAAGGTTTATTTTAATTTTAAAATTGAATTTCATGCTAATTAATTAGAGTTAGAATTGGATTCCATGATAACTAATTGGAGTTAAAATTGGATTTCATATTTTCTTAAATAAAGGAATTTATTTAGATATGAAATAAGATTTCATGTTATTCAAAATAAAAGAGTTTATTTGTGAATAGAAAAGAGAATCCGCATTTTCTTAAATAAAGGAGTTTATTTAGATATGAAATAAGATTTCATATTATTCAAAATAAAGGAGTTTATTTGTGAATAGGAAATAGAATTCGTGTTTCCTTTAATAAAAGTTTTTTTTTTACTTGAAATTGGATTCCATAATTAATTAAAATAAAAGAGGTTTATTTTGATTTAAATTTGGATTAAAATAAAAGAGTTTATTTTGATTCAAAATTAGATTTTATACTAACTAAATTTGTCCATTAAATGATATCAATATTTATATTAAATGTTTATTATTCATGAGATGAATGTTATTTATTGATGCATATGGTGATGTATATGATAATGAATGGGATTGATTATGGACTATTGATCAATGTGATTGAATTTTATTTTAGTTGGATGCATGAATGTATTGGTTTTATTAAATGGGGTCTGCGTACCTCGTCTTCTCTAATTTTTTCTTAATGTAAATTCAATTTCCCTCCTATGTACTTCTTCTTGACTGCTGATCAAGGTTTCTATTTATTTTAAATAGTTTTGTAATAGGAATAGTTAGAATTAATTTCGAAGAGTTGGAGATCAATAATCAAGGAGCGCTTGAAGACCCGTTTGTAATGTAGCCCGGGTTTAAATGTAATAGTTATATTTAAATATTAATTCTTGCACCCCTAGGGTTTGACCTTTTGGTTCACTTGGTGGCTCTAGTGAACTAAACTAGAATAAAAGTTCATAATCAATCCGGGTAGAATATAGTATTCTATATGTGCATGCTTATACTATATATATTATATATTATGCAAACATGCTTCGCATGATAATTAATATGACGCGTATTTTATATATATATGTGCATGCGCGCTAAATAAGATGAGACAAATTAATAACAAACCCCTCAAATATTTTATATTAAGTTGTAACGTTCAAAGATATTTGGAATATCGAACGTCGCCTTCTAGCATGATAGAAACAATAGAGTATTGAATATTTAATATAAGTTTGTTGTGCACACACAAAGCAAGTATTAAATATTTAAGATGTTGTTTTTATTACATATGATATTTATAAGGAATTGAACATTACTGTTTTGTTGTGAACACACAAGGGCTGTAGTTTTCTCTTCACTTATATGAAAATATTGGGTCTGACTTAACTTAAATTATTTTAGTTCGGATGTCACTTGACCATTATGATTTAAGAGGCAAAATACAAGGAGTTACATAGTTGATGTAATCGACAATAGTTGTCTACCTATTTATTTATATATAGTTTGTTGTACATACACAAGGCTATATACATTTAAAATGGGATCCTTATTCTCACTAGCATATCTTTAATTAGATATTATCGAACTATATATATTGAGGGTAATATAGTTTGAAGAAAATAGTGGGAGATACTAATTTAAAACAAGACCTAACTTATTTTGGTAATTAATAAAAGAATGTATGTTAAAATGTTGTTAATTACAAATTAATTTACAGAATTTTACAATGTCTAAATTACTATCACTGCGAAATATATTAGATGTTAATTAACCCGACTGAATTACTCGAATTGGTTGAGGAATTTGAGAATAGGTCTCACGGCTGAAAAGCTATCTTATGTCCTTAATACGTCTATCCTTTCAATGGTTGCAGACAATGCCTCTGAGGAAGAGATTGCTACTTTTAGAAAGTGGCAAGATGATGCACAGTTGGCTCAATGCATCATGCTCGCATCCATGAGTAACGAGCTTCAGCGTCAGCATGAAACTATGGATGCTTCTACTATATTCCTGCACATCAAGTAGTTGATGGTAAAGAAAGTAGGACTACTAGATATCAGATATCTAAGGAGCTCTTCCGATCTAGAATGACCGATGACACTACAGTACAGATAAAAGTCCTTAACATAATCAATTTGAATGATCAATTAGGACAACTGGTTTTGTCATGGATGGAGAGTTGAGCCAAAATTTGATATTGCACTCACTCTCGGACTCCTTTCACAATTGTTGTGAATTTTTTATATGAACAAGCTAGATATCAGCCTCGCTGATTTGCTTAACATGTTAAAAAATATTGAGAGTCACTATCCAACCAAGAAAGATCATGTCTTACTGGTAGGGGAGAAATGATCTTCTAAAAAGAATAACGATTCTAAGAAGGTAAATAGAAAAGGCAAAAATAAAGGATAATAAGAACAAAATTGATATGGATAGCAAAGGAGTTTGCTTCTACTGTAATAAACCTGGACACTGGAAAGAAATTATAAGAAGCATCTTGTAGAGGCTAACCAAAAGAAGCTTAGTGAAGTTTCGGTTACAAATACAATTTTGTTCATGATTTAATTTTTCTTTAAGTCAAGGTTATACTTGGGTATTGGATACCGGCTTTGGTTCTCATAAATATAGATTTATGAAGGAACCAAGCAGTAATAGAAAGTTAAACAAAGATAAGTAATCCTATGTGTGGAAGCCATAGGAACTTATTGTTTAGCATAGCCTACGGGCAAGTCTATTAAGTCAATAAGTTGTTATTGTATTCCAGTTCTCGTTAGAAATATTATTTTTATTTTATTATTGGACAATGAAATCTTTGGTATTATAATTAAGAACAATTATTGTTCTATTTATAATAATAATGTTTTGTATAGAACTAGAACATTACTTAATAGATTTTCTATACTTGACTTACATGAAAAATTATTTTATATATTAAACAAACTAGTATAAGAAAAGAAGATGATCATTCAAAGAGTTGAATGTGTGTATTTACTGAAATATAAGTGTGAATTATTTGAAAGGTTCAAAGAATTCAAAAGTGAAACAAATTGGCAAAGTATTAAGATTCTTTGATTAGATCAAGGAATAAATACTTGTGCAATAAGTTTCTAGATCATCTCAAATGGTTTTCTCATAATGGACGCCTCCTGATACGCAATAATTGTTTGATGTATTTGAAAGGAAAAATCATACCTTGTTGGACATGGTACGATCCATAATGATTTTATCGACATTCCAGTATCCTTTTGGGGTCATGCCCTAGAAATGGCTGCATATCTACGAAAAGGTAACCTCAAAATCTAACCCCAAGACTCCATAAAGTTATGGACAGGGAGGATTCCTAATCTTAAGTATGTTAAGATAAGGGGTTGTCCAACTTATGTGAAAATGTTTCAAAGGATAAGCTTGGGACAAGATTTGACAAGTGTCGATTTGTGGGACATCCTAAAGTAAGTTTAGGGTATATGTTCTATAATCCTACTTAGCAAAAGGTGTTTGTTGCGAAACATGCTACCTTCTAAGATAAAGGTGTTTATCATTAAAGGGGCTAGTGGAAGGATAATAGATCTTAAAGAGTTCAAGAACCACAAAATACTATAAGTCAAATAAGAGGAACCTGTAGATAGACCTATTGTGTCACAACCGAATCCTAAATCTAGAATAGTACCGAAGATACATGGGAGGTATGGATTCATCATGGATGATGATGATGAGGTACGTATCATAGAAGATGATGATCCAGTTACACACGATGAGGTAAAAGTTGTAGACACTCAGAGAAATGGATTGAAGCAAGCTTCTCAAAAATGAAACATTCGATTTGATGAGATAATCAAAAGAGTTTGATTTTATCACAAACAAGAATGAACCTAGTGTGTACAAAAGGGTCAGTGGGAGCGCCGTGACATTCCTAATATTATATGTTGATATACTATGGATAAGGAATGTTGATATACTATGGATAAGGAATGGCATAAGTGGAGTTCCAACGAGTTGGAACATCTAAAACAAGTTTTTTAGTTGTGCATAACTGCAATTGCTTTGCAATATCAGAAAACTTATGAAGTCTAGAAGCGGATCCCTTAAAGTATTTCACACTATCACGAACCTTCACAATAAAATTTTGAATCACACATAAACCATCTTGTACCATAATATTGAGAATATGTGCACAACATCTCACATGAAATAGTTTTCCACCAAAAAACAAATTACATTTTAACACAAAACTATCTTTAAGATTCCTAACTACAGAATCATTAGAAGATGCATTGTCTAAAGTGATTGTGGTTATCTTATTTTCAATGCCCCATTCACTAAGACAAGAAAAAATGGCATCACTAATCATGAGGCCAGTGTGAGGAGGTGACAAATGACAGAAATTCAGAATTCTTTTTTGAAGCCTCAAATTAAAATCTAAGAATTGTGCAGTGAGACACATGTACCCAATTGTTTGATTAGATGTCCACAAGTCAGAAGTTAAACTCACTCTATCGATGTCAAACAACAAAGCTTTCACTTTTTTCTTTTCTAAAGCATAAATTTTCATGCAGTCATTCTTCAGAGTAACACGAGAAATAGGATCAAATTTAGGGTTCAAAGAGTTCAAGAGAAGAATGAAAAATTCATGCTTAACCATTCTAAAGGGATATTCATGCACCATAATCATTTTTTCCATAATATCTCTAGTCCTCTCTTTGTCAAACCTAAAATTTATGAAATTACTCATTTGACCATCAGCTTTAATAGTAGGGTAAGCCAACACACTCTGTTTTGTTCTAGCAATTTTAGATAAACGAACCGTGCAAGTTAACATGTGTTTATTTAAATGGCTAGTTGAATCAGTGCTTTGATGTGCAAGTTTAGCAAAACAGTAATTGCATTGGAATTTTTTGGTACCATCTTGTAATTTAATAATGTTAAATTCAGACCAAACCTTTGAAGTTTTTCTCTTCTTTTTTGATCTTTCTCTATTTTCTTCATCAACAGTACCTTTCTCTCCTCCGTTAGGATTGTCAATTACAATGACAACATCATTGGTGGCAGAAATATTGCCATTACCAGAGGCTTGAGAAAGATTAACGACTGGTGTTGATTGATTAACCAAGCCATTTGGAAAAATAGACAGATAAATAACAGAAGTATAGGATGTTAGGTTCATAACAAAAACAACTATGTATGAATAACTATATAAACTTTGAGATGCATGAATAAATCAAGGTTTTTTTAAGAAATCATTTCCAAAACTAAAAAATATCTAAGTTTGGAGTTGAGAGACTTCAGTTCAGTATATACCTTTACAAAACATAATCAAACAAATACATGACTATAGGTACACATTTGATGCCTTCCCTAAAATAGATCAAATAATTAGATATGAAAAGGCAAATGAATGTATATCATTACTACTGCACACATAAATTAGAAAAAAGACATAAATAATGCATACAATTATCGTTAGCACTAGTTAGTTGAGTACCAGTAACAGACTCAGAGTTTGACATTTTGAACACGTTTAGGTTGAGAGTTTAGAAGAAAATAAAACTAGGGTTTCGTATGATTTGGGAAAAATGAATTTGGGGTTATATAAATGAATTTACAGACTGATAACTTACCAACAATTGAAGTTAAGCATTATATCTCTTTTAGTTCTTTTAAATCATAGCCATGCATCTGCAGATCTTGAGATTATCTACAAAATAAATGATAAAAAAACTGTAGATTGTTATTTCCTAGACAAAAATTAAAGGCGACTCTTACGATTCTCTAACATCAACCTTAAAGGAACTAAGGAAGTTAGAAGTAGACTGTAAGAGGACGTGGAAGACTAGACTGAGGAAGAGAAATCGTCAGTCGCCCAAAAAATCAACTTAGCTTTACATATATTCATACTCGCGAACCATAATCGAACATAGTCGATCGAATTCATGGCGAATGATTCGAAATCTATCGAGCTACTCATGTAGAAAATGAGCAGAGTAGTACTTCTCTCACATTCGGATCGTATAAGGAGTCGAATAATAAAGACTACTCAAAATCGACTCGTCTATATACGAACTTGACCCGCCCGACTCTTTTTCGGCCTTAGTTCTAATGCCTCAGATTTTGGCCTTTGTCTGTGGGGATATGATTCAAGCTGAAACTTCTGCTGCACATGTGCAAGATCGATTCAGAGGTCTTTTAGAGCATGAGAACCTTTTTGGGTCCAGAAATGCCCCATGTGATTTTATGGGTAAGCAATAATGTTAAAAGATATGAACATTCATTAAATTGATGTTCATCGAAGGAATTGATCCTAAATATGAATTATGATATTGTTCTTATTTAATACCACTGGAAATTAATGAGTTATCTTCAGTGAACTGGTAAATGGTAATAGATATCCTAGCAATTGTCCCTCTATCTGGGGAATGATTTGTGTCAGTTGTAATATTGTGTACATTCTAAATTATAGTGCTTCTTTGAGAAAAATGTGTAGTTATCTGACTTGTGTTGCTTCTTGTTTTTGTAATGACATGTTTTGAGCTAATTTTTTCTTGATTGATACTTGAAAAGTCTTTTTATTTATGGTCCTTGTATTAAAGAAAAGTAGGAAATTATAGTTTGTGTCAAGCCCATGGTTTTTAAACATTTTTAATGATTCTCTAATTTTCTTTTATGGATTAATTTATTCTCTTTGTCTTTGTTTAAAATGTCTATATTATTCCAACTTGGATGCTACGACTACCTATTATATGCTATTTGAGCCATCTTATCTGTAATCTTAACTCTTTACATGAACAACATGAATACTTTAAAAGGTTTATATGGTGGGAGCATGTGCTTGTCAAAATGTAGGGAAGTGAAAAAGAGCACCCTTTCAATCCCTAGCTACCCCATTTAATTGTGCTTCTACCTTTTGTTTTCTACCTTAGGCTTAGTATTGTGATTTACTTATTTTGATTTTTCATTTCCATGTGACCATGTCACTTAAAACTTGAATGGGAAGCTGTTATCATGGGAAGCTCAATGAGTTTTTCCTTCAAGCCTTCGATATCCCAAATGTGCTTGTTCCTTGGGCTCAAGCAAGCATCCCACCAAGGGCTCTGACGACGGGAGTGCTCATTGAGCTCACCCTTATCAACACAGTGTTGTTGATTGTAGTTTCTAGTCTATAACCAAGGCATATATTCCAAACAATTTCAAAGTTGATGCCTTATATTCCTTTGCCAAGTGCTGTAAAATGACATCTTTTGTTATATTCTTTTCGTGTACGTTACTAGATTCATGTAATCTTCAACAGTTGATGGTAATTGAACAGTCATAAGAGTTGGAGAGGTTAAAGCCGTGGTGTGATATATAACTTCATAATTTTTCTTTTTAGCGGGTTTTGGAAAACACACTATGGCCAATGCAAATTCATTTTTTCGTTGTCACGTATTCTAATATTATTTGAAAATTTATATGGTGGTGAAGCATTCTTAAATTCTTAAATTCTTACATGTTAGTTTGAGTTGTGTGAATGTGTTTGAAATCTTAGAAGGTTAGAGTTGTGGACGACTCTTTTGTGTTTGTTAGCTGTCTCTTTCTTTTTCACTGATATTTCTGAATTATCAAATCCTTTCTATAAAAATAAGAAAAGAACATGGGTTCCGACTTCTGATGATTGGCTTTTTGTATCTTAATGTGTACAGTGTTATTGTTTAAACATTACATCAGCTAGAATTTCTAACGGATGGATTAAGTTTTTTTGCCACTCTAATAACTCATCGAGATGGGGGTATTAATGACCAAAAATGATTTTAGTCCAGTCCGCTTGTAAGACCTCAACTTATTAATGAATAAAATCAAATTTCCTCTAATTATTATTGTGAATAATAAGGTGTTAATTTGATATAATATTTTGGTTATGGGTAAAATGTGCAAATTTTGCAAAATACGTAAGTGGTTATAAAATATTCATTGTTGTCGGGGAATATTCGTTTAGTCGTGGAATATTCTTTCTGTTGGAGAATATTCGCACGACGGCGTAGCCATTTGTGGGTCTCATAACAGAATAACTGTCGGATGAAGAAAATGACAAAATTGAGTTTTTATAAATAACGGCATAGTTGTTACCGTTAACACTGTTGGAATACCCGGTGGTTAAAATACAGTAATACGCGTGGTTGCACAGTTGCACACGGTTTTGCACAATATTTTTGAATTATTGATCCTTATGTAAGAAGGCACTACTCAATAATTGTTATAGTAGTTACTGTTCAATATTTTATTTTATTGATTCAATAATTGTTGCGTTGATATTTTATATTATTGTTGTTTCAATAATTGTTACTGCACTGTATTTCCCATTATCAGATCAATAATTCATATTATTTGAATAATATTATTAGATAGCATTATTTGCAATATTTAGAAAGTTCTGTCTAAGGAGAGGTTTGGTCACCTAATTGCGCGCCAGTAAGGAGAAATCCTTATCGGAAAGCCCCCTCTTTCCTGTGAACGGTCTGGTTGTCATAATTCTGATTCTGTGATATTATTTGTGAATAATTAATTATAGATTTATATGATAAGAAAATATTTATTTTATGTGGATATAAATGTTGGATATATTTATTGTGGTTAAAAATAAAGGAGTTTATGTTGAGGTGTTTTATCAGTATTTTTGTCGGAATGGAGGTATTAAAAATCAAACCAGTGTTTTTGAGTTATATTGCGTGAGTTATAATTTTTAATACGACCGTTGGATCGTTGTGATTTTTGGATATGTTATTCATATATAAGTTTAGTATATGTCCACAAATTTTGAATCGTTAAAAATAAACGTATGATTTGTTATGAATTTTAAGAGATGACTGGTTCAGAAATTGTTGAAGTTTCTGAATTTATCATTTTGGTAGAAAATTCTAGAATTGGTGGGCCCCACTTGTGGTTGGTGAAGAAATGTGCTGAATTTTATTTCAAATGTGGTGGATGGCAATAGTAGCAGGTAAAGCTATCAGGTTGCAGGTCAAGTCTGCTTCGGCGTGCTAACATTTTTCTATAAATAGAGGGCTAAGTTAGAATTGAAAATCACACCAGAATTCATAAGTTTTCTCTCTTACTCTCTCTATATTCTCGAGCGTATTTTGTGAGTATTTTGATACTTTGAGAGTTGCTATTCAGTGCATGTTTCTGTCAGCACTATATCAAAAATTCAGTCAGAAGTACGATTATTCTGAGGTAAGGGATATTATTTTCTTCGTAAATGATATTATTTCTTTCAATATCGTTATGCCAAAAAATTAGTTTGAACTTTTTATCAAATTTAAAATTTTTTATGTTGGGGTTACTATTCACGTATACGATTCACGAATACGACACTATTCACCGAAAAATAAAATTTTCTTCTTTTTATCTAAGATGGCTATTATGGTTACTATATTTGATTGTATCCATGTTTTGATCATTATTTTTGAATTATGCTTCGAAATTGGTTATTCCGGAGTATTATTAAACTTGGATAAACTGTAATACGAATCCTTAATATGTATTCTTTTATCTCACTGGATTCGTTTTTTTAAGATATTTTTTATCATCCTCAGTCCTAAATGATGATATTATTGAATATCTTTGGCCTGTAGTGCAAATATGAATGATTACTGTAAGACCCCAACTTTTATAAATAAAGATGAATTTTCTATAAATATCATTTTTGAATATTATGGAGTTAATTTGATATAATGTTATAGTTGTGAGTAATATTTATAAATTTTGAAAAGTACGCAAGTTGTTATATAATATTCGATTGGTCGGGAAATATTCGTTTTAACAGAGAATATTCGTACAACGGCGCAATCATTGGTGGACCGCACAACAGAATTATTGTCAGATTGAGAAAACGACAAAAATATTTTATTAAAATAACGGCGGGAGTTTTATCATTGATACTGTTGAACTACTCGGTAGTAAAAGTATAGTAATACGTGTGGTTGCATAGTAACACACGGTATTGATTATTAATGCTTATGTGAGAAGTCACTCAGTTTGATTCAATTATTGTCAGTTAATAATATGAATTATTTAGCGATAATGACGTTTTGTTTTATTCATATTATTAACGTAATAAAACAGAAACATCTTTTTATATAAAACAGAATACTTTATTAAAGTTATTCTATAAATAGAATATATTATATTTTATTTAAAAGATTTTTCTTTAAATATGGACCGTCAGATTAAAGTAATCAATCTGGACCGTTCATGGATTAGTTACTATGCATTCTATTTTTCTATAAATAGCAGCTCATTCCTTCATTATTTCTTACGAATTCACTGAACTCTAGAGAGAGAAGCTATAGAGAGAAACTATAGAGAGAGAGAAGAAGAGTATTCTGCTACTTAACTACTTCCTTACTTCAGCTCTTCTTTAAAACGGTAAGGGGTGTTATTCTTTCTTATTCATGAAGAGAACTGTTGTTATTCCATTTCTTATTATTCTGTTGGAATAACCTGTATACGCGGTCTACCCTATACTTGGTGACATTCTTCTATTATTCTGTTGGAACATCCTGTCTGTGTGTTTTACACCTGACCTGGTTCCGTTTTTATTATTATTCTGTTGGAACATCCTGTCTGTGTGTTTTACACCGGACCTGGTTCCGTTTTTATTATTATTCTGTTGGAACATCCTGTCTGTGTGTTTTACACCGGACCTGGTTCCGTCTTGTTATTATTATGTTGAAATATCCTGTCTGTGTGTTTTATTCCGGACCTGGTTCCGTTTTTATTATTATTCTGTCAAAATATCCTGTCTATGCGTTTACGCCGGACCTAGTTCCATTATTTATTATTCTGTCGGAATAGCCTGTCTGTGCATTTACGCCGGACCTGGTTCCATTATTTATTATTCTGTTGGAATAACATGTCTGTGCGGTCTATCGCATGCATGGTGATTTCTTTTGTTATTCCATTCTTTATTGTACTCAGTTGATTAAGTTTTGACTTCTATACTCCATGAAATTTGTGGAATATCATTGATAATTGCGTTTCATCCAGTATCTTTTTATGAAAATATTCTTCTAAGTATTCTAGAATTTTACTCCACAAAGCAGTATCATGTTGACAATTTGGACGTTGTTAATTCTAGGATAAATTAATTCTTGAACTTGTTTTATTGAATTCTTATATCATTGTCATCATCCTCGTGTTTATAAAATGTTGAAAGTCATCTAAGGCCTGTAGTGCATAGATGGACTTGGTATGATTATGACCAGTGATTATTCGATATAATCATGACCGTAATGTTACAAATGATGTGGTAAAAGTCCTCATTGGCCCGTAATGCGTTGATGGACAGTTGTTGGCATGATCATGACCATTAATGAATACACGAATATCCTTGGCCGTAATGCAGGGGTGATTCGATGATGTGGATTATTTTATTAAGCTGAGTCCCAGCGATCACAATGTTGAAAAATCTTTTAAATCATAAAAGATAGTAGAGTTTATTTTCTACTTGACTCTTTTAATGGATTGCTTGTTCCGCTGCAGTTAAACTTGATGTCTATTATATTTTATCAGTTTAACATTGTTGAAGGCTAATGATAATTTATTCTGCATTATCTTAGTCATAATATTCCTTACTGGGCTAGTTGAGCTCACCCTTTCTTTCACTGTTCTCTTCAGGAAATGAGAACGTAGCTGGGGCAAGTCGGGGAACGGAGTGATGGTCCGAATGATAGTATTAGTTAGTAGTCCTCACTATTCTATGTAATGGTGTGTTAATAAATGTAATGAGGACTCCTTTTGAGTATGAATACTCTCTAGAAGATAATATTTGTATTCAAACTCACAGTTTATGTTTTGTCGTATTGTACACGACAGTTGTATTAGTAAGTTGTATTTGTATTCTGTACTTTATATCTGACGACCCAAGATGGGTGATGTATACCTAATTTTGGGGGCGTCACAGTTGGTATCAGAGCTTAGGGATATGATCCCTGGCTAAGATGTGAGAATAGAACTAGGAGGGGAGAGACGGGGAATTCCTTCGCTAGTATGACCTACCTAAGTTTATTTGCATGGTATTTAATTGGTCGGTCATAATATAAGGATAATATATGACATATCAATTAACTTTTATTTTGTGGCAGTATCTGAAAATGGCATCTGAGAATGTTGAGAATAGCAATGGAGCACAGGCGACTGTTGATTCACCACATATCAATAATCAGGATAATGTGCATCAGGAAGGTGACAATCCTCATGCAAACAACAACACTGACCAGATGATGAATGATGGAATGTTCAGAAACTTTATGCAGTTCATGCAACAGCAGGCGAGAGCGGCTCCTGTCCAAAATATAGGTGGAAACACTGAAAACTCTCGGATGGTCACCGCTAAACAGTTCAAGGAGCTGGGACCACCAGAGTTTAAGGGAGAGCCAAAACCACTTATAGCGGAAACATGGATAAAGCAGATTACCAAGATATTTGATGTCTTGGGATGCTCCGATGAGCAAAAGGTTCCCTTTGCCGCCTTTATGTTGCAAGGAGAGGCAGATTACTGGTGGGAATCGATTAAGCGTACTCAACCTGCCGCACTGAAGATGTCTTGGGAGAAGTTCCAAGAGCTGTTCAATAACAAATATTTTTCCAAAAGTGTTCGTCACATGAAGGAGGTGGAGTTCATCAAATTGGAGCAGAATAATATGACCGTGTCGCAGTATGAGGCTAAATTTGTTGAGTTGTCCCGGTTTGCGTCCCACTTAGTGGATAATGAAGAGCGAATGACGCGAATGTTTTTGCGAGGTTTGAAACCTGAGATACGTCAACATCTTATTTCTCATAAACTGTGTTTGTATTCAGATGTTGTGAATAGGGCTCAGTTAGTGGAGCGCGATAATGAGTCAACGCAACCAAAAGAGAGCAGTCGACAAAATGATAATACCAGTGAGAGCAGTCATCGAAGCGGTGACAACAAGCGTGGAGGGAATCAACAGGCCAGAAATGGTAACCACTTCGGTGGTAATCAGGGCCAAAACAATAAGAATGGTCATTTCAAGAAGAGGAGATTCAACAATGATGGAAAGACGTCAGCACCAGCACCCGTTGTTAAGGAAGGAGAACGACCACCTATCATATGTTTCAAATGCGGAGGGGAGGGGCACATCAGTCCAAACTGCGCGATGCCGTCTAAAGCATGTTATAATTGTGGAAGAGAAGGTCATTTAGCTCGATTTTGTCGTTTACCAAAAATAAGTTCAGCCAAGATGGAGACACCAAAGGCCGTCCCAGAAAAGTCAAAACCGGTAGTGCAAGGGAGAGCGTTTGTTGTGACCTCCCAAAAAGCAAGGAACCCGAATGAGGTCATCACGGGTAAGCTTATCATAAACTCTAACGAAGTCTATACTTTATTTGATACCGGTTCTACCCATTCTTTTATTTCTCCTACTTGCGCTCATCGATTAAATTTGATTCCGGAGAAATTAGACTTTGACTTATCTGTTGAAACTCCATTGGGAGAAACCTTCATTACATCCACGGTTTATAAGTCTTGTTTGGTTCAAGTTGGTACCCACACATTACCTGTCGATCTGATTTCATTAAAAATACTTGCATTTGACGTGATTCTAGGGATTGATTGGTTAACTACTCATCATGCAAAAATTGATTGTTTTCGTAAGGTTGTTAGCTTTCATATTCCTAATCGACCTATTATGCGAATTCAAGCAACCAAACCATTAAAATCAATCGCTGTCATCTCAAGCCATAAAGCTATTCGTTTATTGAAAAACGGATGTCAAGCTTTCTTAGCTCATGTCACGGATCTAAACAAAAATACGTCAGTTTTGAATGATATTTCTATTGTTAATAAATTCCCTGACGTATTCCCTGAAGAACTTCCTGGCCTACCCCCAGAGCGTGAAATTGAATTTTGTATCGACCTTGAACCCGGTACAAAACCCATTTCCAAAGCCCCATATCGAATGGCTCCTATTGAACTTCAGGAGTTAAAGATCCAACTGCAGGAATTGTTAGACATTGGCTTTATTCGTCCTAGTACTTCTCCTTGGGGTGCTCCTGTGCTATTCGTGAAGAAGAAAGATGGAAGTATGCGACTTTGTATTGATTATCGGGAGTTGAATCATGTCACCATCAAAAACAGGTACCCATTGCCACGTATTGATGACCTGTTTGACCAGTTGCAAGGAGCACAATTCTTTTCAAAGATCGATCTTCGTTCTGGATATCATCAGCTGAAGGTTAGAACTGAGGATATTCCAAAGACGGCTTTTAGAACTCGGTACGGGCATTATGAATTCCTAGTCATGTCCTTTGGATTGACTAATGCTCCTGCTGCCTTCATGGATATGATGAACCGGGTATTCAAGGAATATTTGGATCACTTTGTGGTCGTCTTTATTGATGACATCCTTATTTATTCCAAAAGCCGTGAAGATCATGAGCAACACTTGAGGCTGGTACTCCAAAAGCTTCGTGAATACAAGCTTTATGCCAAGTTGAAGAAATGCGAGTTCTGGCTGGAGGAGGTAGCATTCCTTGGGCACGTAGTATCAAGTCGTGGAATATCGGTTGACCCGGCAAAGATTGAAGCTATTCAAAGCTGGGAGCAACCTAAATCAGTGACCGAAGTACGTAGCTTTCTTGGTTTAGCTGGTTATTATCGGAGATTCGTGGAAGGATTTTCTCGAATCGCTACTCCATTAACTCAGCTGACTCGGAAAGATACAAAGTTCGGTTGGAGCGAAGAATGTGAGCAGAGTTTTCAAGAACTCAAGAGGAGACTCATTTCAGCACCTGTTCTAACAATACCATCTGGCTCGGAGGGATTTGTCATCTACAGTGATGCTTCGAGCAAAGGGTTGGGATGCGTTCTCATGCAACATGGAAAAGTCATAGCCTATGCATCAAGACAACTCAAGGAATATGAGAGGAATTATCCTACTCATGATCTAGAGTTGGCAGCTGTTGTCTTTGCACTTAAAATTTGGAGGCATTACTTGTATGGGGAGAAGGTGGAGATCTTTACGGATCATAAAAGCCTCAAATATTTCTTCACTCAAAAGGAACTCAACATGCGACAACGACGTTGGCTTGAACTGTTGAAAGATTATGATCATACCATTCAATACCATCCTGGAAAAGCGAACGTGGTAGCTGACGCATTGAGTAGAAGATCATATGCAAGTACGAGTGCGATATTGTCAACACAAAGGCCCATTTTGTGTGACTTGCAAAGGATGGAGATAGAGTTAAAGACTCCAGGGACCCATGTGATGATGGCGAATATACGAGTAGAACCGACTTTAATCGATAAAGTTAAAGCTGCTCAAGCTACAGACCTGGAGCTGATGCGTATGAGGAAGAAAGTGCAAGAAGGTGCTATGCCGGAAGCAAGAATCGATGAAGAAGGAATACTTCGAGTCAACTCCAGACTTTGTGTTCCTAACAACCCTGATTTAAAGTATGAAATCATGATGGAGGCGCACAACACACCGTTTGCAATCCATCCTGGAAGTACCAAAATGTATCATGATCTTCGTCATACATTTTGGTGGAGCAATATGAAGAGAGAGATAGCGTTGTTTATCTCAAGGTGTCTAACTTGTCAACGAGTCAAAGCGGAGCATCAAGTACCAAAAGGTCCATTGCAACCACTTGAAATTCCAGAATGGAAGTGGGAGCACATTACCATGGATTTCGTTACCGGTCTTCCTAGGGTTTCTCAAGGTATTGATGCGATTTGGGTCATTGTTGATAGATTGACCAAGTCTGCTCATTTCTTACCGATACGAGAAACTTATACACTTGAACGTCTTGCTCGTATGTACATAAACGAGATTGTAAGACTGCATGGTATGCCAGTATCCATAGTTTCTGACCGAGACCCAAGATTCACTTCACGATTTTGGGTTAGTTTACAAAAAGCTATGGGCACGGATTTACGATTTAGTTCGGCATATCATCCTCAGACGGACGGACAATCAGAGAGGACTATTCAAACTCTAGAAGATTTATTAAGACTCTGTGTCTTTGACTTCAAGGGAAGTTGGGACAAGTTCTTACCATTGGTGGAGTTTTCCTACAACAACAGTTATCAAGCAAGTATTGGCATGGCTCCATTCGAAGCATTGTATGGAAGAAAATGTCGTTCTCCAGTATGCTGGGATGAGGTGGGTGAAGCAACGTTGTTGGGACCGGAGTTGGTACGTATGACTACAGAAAAGATTCAAACGATCCGACAACGTATAAAAACCTCACAAGATCGACAAAAGAGTTATGCTGATCTTCATCGAAAGGACGTGGAATTTGATGTAGGAGATCATGTGTTCTTACGTGTTGCTCCATGGAAAGGAGTTACGAGATTTGGAAAGAGAGGAAAGCTCAATCCTCGATTCATCGGTCCATTTTTAATCCTCGATCGAGTAGGAACTGTGGCTTATAGACTCGCTTTACCGCCAAGTATGTCTCGTGTTCATAACGTTTTTCACATATCCATGTTACGCAAATATGTGGAAGACCCGAACCACATTATTGAGTTAGAACCGGACGAAATAGCGGAGGATTTGACGTATGAAGAAGTTCCTGTTCAAATCTTGGATAAGAAGGAACATATTCTACGCTCCAAGGTTATACCTCAAGTCAAAGTTTTGTGGAGAAACCACGATGTTGAGGAAATGACTTGGGAGTTAGAATCTGAAATGAAATCAAGGTATCCTTACCTCTTCGACATACCAGGTACGTACCCTAATTTCGAGGGCGAAATTTCATAAGAAGGGGAGGTTGTAAGACCCCAACTTTTATAAATAAAGATGAATTTTCTATAAATATCATTTTTGAATATTATGGAGTTAATTTGATATAATGTTATAGTTGTGGGTAATATTTATAAATTTTGCAAAGTACGCAAGTTGTTATATAATATTCGATTGGTCGGGAAATATTCGTTTTAACAGGGAATATTCGTACAACGGCACAATCATTGGTGGACCCCACAACGGAATTATTGTCGGATTGAGAAAACGACAAAAATATTTTATTAAAATAACGGCGGAAGTTTTACCATTGATACTGTTGAACTACTCGGTAGTAAAAGTACAGTAATACGTGTGGTTGCATAATAGCACACGGTATTGATTATTAATGCTTATGTGAGAAGTCACTCAGTTTGATTCAATTATTGTCAGTTAATAATATGAATTATTTAGCGATAATGACGTTTTGTTTTATTCGTATTATTAACGTAATAAAACAGAAACATCTTTTTATATAAAACAGAATACTTTATTAAAGTTATTCTATAAATAGAATATATTATATTTTATTTAAAAGATTTTTCTTTAAATATGGACCGTCAGATTAAAGTAATCAATCTGGACCGTTCATGGATTAGTTACTATGCATTCTATTTTTCTATAAATAGCAGCTCATTCCTTCATTATTTCTTACGAATTCACTGAACTCTAGAGAGAGAAACTATAGAGAGAAACTATAGAGAGAGAGAAGAAGAGTATTCTGCTACTTAACTACTTCCTTATTTCAGCTCTTCTTTAAAACGGTAAGGGGTGTTATTCTTTCTTATTCATGAAGAGAACTGTTGTTATTCCATTTCTTATTATTCTGTTGGAATAACCTGTATACGCGGTCTACCCTATACTTGGTGACATTCTTCTATTATTCTGTTGGAACATCCTGTCTGTGTGTTTTACACCGGACCTGGTTCCGTTTTTATTATTATTCTGTTGGAATATCCTGTCTGTGTATTTTACACCGGACCTGGTTCCGTCTTGTTATTATTCTGTTGGAACATCCTGTCTGTGTGTTTTACACCGGACATGGTTCCATTATTTATTATTCTGTCGGAATATCCTGTCTGTGCGTTTACGCCGGACCTGGTTCCATTATTTATTATTCTGTCGGAATATCCTGTCTGTGCGTTTACGCCGGACCTGGTTCCATTATTTATTATTCTGTTGGAATAACCTGTCTGTGCGGTCTATCGCATGCATGGTGATTTCTTTTGTTATTCCATTCTTTATTGTACTCAGTTGGTTAAGTTTTGACTTCTATACTCCATGAAATTTGTGGAATATCCTTGATAATTGCGTTTCATCCAGTATCTTTTCATGAAAATATTCTTCTAAGCATTCTTGAATTTTACTCCACAAAGCAGTATCATATTGACAATTTGGACGTTGTTAATTCTGGGATAAATTAATTCTTGAACTTGTTTTATTGAATTCTTATATCATTGTCATCATCCTCATGTTTATAAAATGTTGAAAGTCATCTGTGGCCTGTAGTGCATAGATGGACTTGGTATGATTATGACCAGGGATTATTCGGTATAATCATGACCGTAATGTTACAAATGATGTGGTAAAAGTCCTCATTGGCCCGTAGTGCATTGATGGACAGTTGTTGGCATGATCATGACCATTAATGAATACACGAATATCCTTGGCCGTAGTGCAGGGGTGATTCGATGATGTGGATTATTTTATTAAGCTGAGTCCAGCGATCACAGTGTTGAAAAACCTTTTAAATCATAAAAGATAGTAGAGTTTATTTTCTACTTGACTCTTTTAATGGATTGCTTGTTCCGCTGCAGTTAAACTTGATGTCTATTATATTTTATCAGTTTAACATTGTTGAAGGCTAATGATAATTTATTCTGTATTATCTTAGTCATAATATTTCTTACTGGGCTAGTTGAGCTCACCCTTTCTTTCACTGTTCTCTTCAGGAATTGAGAACGTAGCTGGGGCAAGTCGGGGAACGGAGTGATGGTCCGAATGATAGTATTAGTTAGTAGTCCTCACTATTCTATGTAATGGTGTGTTAATAAATGTAATGAGGACTCCTTTTGAGTATGAATACTCTCTAGAAGATAATATTTGTATTCAAACTCACAGTTTATGTTTTGTCGTATTGTACACGACAGTTGTATTAGTAAGTTGTATTTGTATTCTGTACTATGTATCTGACGACCCAAGATGGGTGATGTATACCTAATTTTGGGGGCGTCACAGTTGGTATCAGAGCTTAGGGATATGATCCCTGGCTTAGATGTGAGAATAGAACTAGGAGGGGAGAGACGGGGAATTCCTTCGCTAGTATGACCTACCTAAGTTTATTTGCATGGTATTTAATTGGTCGGTCATAATATAAGGATAATATATGACATATCAATTAACTTTTACTTTGTGGCAGTATCTGAAAATGGCATCTGAGAATGTTGAGAATAGTAATGGAGCACAGGCGACTGTTGATCCACCACATATCAATAATCAGGATAATGTGCATCAGGAAGGTGACAATCCTCATGCAAACAACAACACTGACCAGATGATGAATGATGGAATGTTCA
Organism: Panax notoginseng; assembly: GCA_016801055.1. NCBI lineage: Eukaryota > Viridiplantae > Streptophyta > Magnoliopsida > Apiales > Araliaceae > Panax > Panax notoginseng. Next base: position 254,977,853 of record CM029012.1, read on the forward strand.
GAAACTTTATGCAGTTCATGCAACAGCAGGCGAGAGCGGCTCCTGTCCAAAATATAGGTGGTAACACTGAAAACTCTCGGACGGTCACCGCTAAACAGTTCAAGGAGCTGGGACCACTAGAGTTTAAGGGAGAACCAAAACCACTTATAGCGGAAACATGGATAAAGCAGATTACCAAGATATTTGATGTCTTGGGATGCTCCGAGGAGCAAAAGGTTCCCTTTGCCGCCTTTATGTTGCGAGGAGAGGCAGATTACTGGTGGGAATAAATTAAGCGTACTCAACCTGCCGCACTGAAGATGTCTTGGGAGAAGTTTCAAGAGCTGTTCAATGACAAATATTTTTCTGAAAGTGTTCGTCACATGAAGGAGGTGGAGTTCATCAAATTGGAGCAGAATAATATGACCGTGTCGCAGTATGAGGCTAAATTTTGCGTCCCACTTGGTGGATAATGAAGAGCGAATGACGCGAATGTTTTTGCGAGGTTTGAAACTTGAGATACGTCAACATCTTATTTCTCATAAACTGTGTTTATATTCAGATGTTGTGAATAAGGCTCAGTTAGTGGAGCGCGATAACGAGTCAACGCAACCAAAAGAGAGCAGTCGACAAAATGATAATACCAGTGAGAGCGGTCATCGAAGCGGTGACAACAAGCGTGGAGGGAATCAACAGGCCAGAAATGGTAACCACTTCGGTGGTAATCAGGGCCAAAATAATAAGAATGGTCATTTCAAGAAGAGGAGATTCAACAATGATGGAAAGACGTCAGCACCAACACCCGTTGTTAAGGAAGGAGAACGACCACCTATCATATGTTTCAAATGCGGAGGGGAGGGACACATCAGTCCAAACTGCGCGATGCCGTCTAAAGCATGTTATAATTGTGGAAGAGAAGGTCATTTAGCTCGATTTTGTCGTTTACCAAAAACAAGTTCAGCCAAGATGGAGACACCAAAGGCCGTCCCAGAAAAGTCAAAACCGGTAGTGCAAGGGAGAGCGTTTGTTGTGACCTCCCAGAAAGTAAGGAACCCGAATGAGGTCATCACGGGTAAGCTTATCATAAACTCTAACGAAGTCTATACTTTATTTGATACCGGTTCTACCCATTCTTTTATTTCTCCTACTTGCGCTCATCGATTAAATTTGATTCCGGAGAAATTAGACTTTGATTTATCTGTTGAAACTCCATTGGGAGAAACCTTCATTACATCCACAGTTTATAAGTCTTGTTTGGTTCAAGTTGGTACCCACACATTACCTGTCGATCTGATTTCATTAAAAATACTTGCATTTGACGTGATTCTAGGGATTGATTGGTTAACTACTCATCATGCAAAAATTGATTGTTTTCGTAAGGTTGTTAGCTTTCATATTCCTAATCGACCTATTATGCGAATTCAAGCAACCAAACCATTAAAATCAATCGCTGTCATCTCAAGCCATAAAGCTATTCGTTTATTGAAAAACGGATGTCAAGCTTTCTTAGCTCATGTCACGGATCTAAACAAAAATACGTCAGTTTTGAATGATATTTCTATTGTTAATAAATTCCCTGACGTATTCCCTGAAGAACTTCCTGGCCTACCCCCAGAGCGTGAAATTGAATTTTGTATCGACCTTGAACCCGGTACAAAACCCATTTCCAAAGCCCCATATCGAATGGCTCCTATTGAACTTCAGGAGTTAAAGATCCAACTGCAGGAATTGTTAGACATTGGCTTTATTCGTCCTAGTACTTCTCCTTGGGGTGCTCCTGTGCTATTCGTGAAGAAGAAAGATGGAAGTATGCGACTTTGTATTGATTATCGGGAGTTGAATCATGTCACCATCAAAAACAGGTACCCATTGCCACGTATTGATGACCTGTTTGACCAGTTGCAAGGAGCACAATTCTTTTCAAAGATCGATCTTCGTTCTGGATATCATCAGCTGAAGGTTAGAACTGAGGATATTCCAAAGACGGCTTTAGAACTCGGTACGGGCATTATGAATTCCTAGTCATGTCCTTTGGATTGACTAATGCTCCTGCTGCCTTCATGGATATGATGAACCGGGTATTCAAGGAATATTTGGATCACTTTGTGGTCGTCTTTATTGATGACATCCTTATTTATTCCAAAAGCCGTGAAGATCATGAGCAACACTTGAGGCTGGTACTCCAAAAGCTTCGTGAATACAAGCTTTATGCCAAGTTGAAGAAATACGAGTTCTGGCTGGAAGAGGTAGCATTCCTTGGGCACGTAGTATCAAGTCGTGGAATATCGGTTGACCCGGCAAAGATTGAAGCTATTCAAAGCTGGGAGCAACCTAAATCAGTGACCGAAGTACGTAGCTTTCTTGGTTTAGCTGGTTATTATCGGAGATTCGTGGAAGGATTTTCTCGAATCGCTACTCCATTAACTCAGCTGACTCGGAAAGATACAAAGTTCGGTTGGAGCGAAGAATGTGAGCAAAGTTTTCAAGAACTCAAGAGGAGACTCATTTCAGCACCTGTTCTAACAATACCATCTGGCTCGGAGGGATTTGTCATCTACAGTGATGCTTCGAGCAAAGGGTTGGGATGCGTTCTCATGCAACATGGAAAAGTCATAGCCTATGCATCAAGACAACTCAAGGAATATGAGAGAAATTATCCTACTCATGATCTAGAGTTGGCAGCTGTTGTCTTTGCACTTAAAATTTGGAGGCATTACTTGTATGGGGAGAAGGTGGAGATCTTTACGGATCATAAAAGCCTCAAATATTTCTTCACTCAAAAGGAACTCAACATGCGACAACGACGTTGGCTTGAACTGTTGAAAGATTATGATCATACCATTCAATACCATCCTGGAAAAGCGAACGTGGTAGCTGACGCATTGAGTAGAAGATCATATGCAAGTACGAGTGCGATATTGTCAACACAAAGACCCATTTTGTGTGATTTGCAAAGGATGGAGATAGAGTTAAAGACTCCAGGGACCCATGTGATGATGGCGAATATACGAGTAGAACCGACTTTAATCGATAAAGTTAAAGCTGCTCAAGCTACAGACCTGGAGCTGATGCGTATGAAGAAGAAAGTGCAAGAAGGTGTTATGCCGGAAGCAAGAATCGATGAAGAAGGAATACTTCGAGTCAACTCCAGACTTTGTGTTCCTAACAACCCTGATTTAAAGTATGAAATCATGATGGAGGCGCACAACACACCGTTTGCAATCCATCCTGGAAGTACCAAAATGTATCATGATCTTCGTCATACATTTTGGTGGAGCAATATGAAGAGAGAGATAGCGTTGTTTATCTCAAGGTGTCTAACTTGTCAACGAGTCAAAGCGGAGCATCAAGTACCAAAAGGTCCATTGCAACCACTTGAAATTCCAGAATGGAAGTGGGAGCACATTACCATGGATTTCGTTACCGGTCTTCCTAGGGTTTCTCAAGGTATTGATGCGATTTGGGTCATTGTTGATAGATTGACCAAGTCTGCTCATTTCTTACCGATACGAGAAACTTATACACTTGAACGTCTTGCTCGTATGTACATAAACGAGATTGTAAGACTGCATGGTATGCCAGTATCCATAGTTTCTGACCGAGACCCAAGATTCACTTCACGATTTTGGGTTAGTTTACAAAAAGCTATGGGCACAGATTTACGATTTAGTTCGGCATATCATCCTCAGACGGACGGACAATCAGAGAGGACTATTCAAACTCTAGAAGATTTATTAAGACTCTGTGTCTTTGACTTCAAAGGAAGTTGGGACAAGTTCTTACCATTGGTGGAGTTTTCCTACAACAACAGTTATCAAGCAAGTATTGGCATGGCTCCATTCGAAGCATTGTATGGAAGAAAATGTCGTTCTCCAGTATGCTGGGATGAGGTGGGTGAAGCAACGTTGTTGGGACCGGAGTTGGTACGTATGACTACAGAAAAGATTCAAACGATCCGACAACGTATAAAAACCTCACAAGATCGACAAAAGAGTTATGCTGATCTTCATCGAAAGGACGTGGAATTTGATGTAGGAGATCATGTGTTCTTACGTGTTGCTCCATGGAAAGGAGTTACGAGATTTGGAAAGAGAGGAAAGCTCAATCCTCGATTCATCGGTCCATTTTTAATCCTCGATCGAGTAGGAACTGTGGCTTATAGACTCGCTTTACCGCCAAGTATGTCTCGTGTTCATAACGTTTTTCACATATCCATGTTACGCAAATATGTGGAAGACCCGAACCACATTATTGAGTTAGAACCGTACGAAATAGCGGAGGATTTGACGTATGAAGAAGTTCCTGTTCAAATCTTGGATAAGAAGGAACATATTCTACGCTCCAAGGTTATACCTCAAGTCAAAGTTTTGTGGAGAAACCACGATGTTGAGGAAATGACTTGGGAGTTAGAATCTGAAATGAAATCAAGGTATCCTTACCTCTTCGACATACCAGGTACGTACCCTAATTTCGAGGGCGAAATTTCATAAGAAGGGGAGGTTGTAAGACCCCAACTTTTATAAATAAAGATGAATTTTCTGTAAATATCATTTTTGAATATTATGGAGTTAATTTGATATAATGTTATAGTTGTGGGTAATATTTATAAATTTTGTAAAGTACGCAAGTTGTTATATAATATTCGATTGGTCGGGGAATATTCGTTTTAACAGGGAATATTCGTACAACGGCACAATCATTGGTGGACCCACAACGGAATTATTGTCGGATTGAGAAAACGACAAAAATATTTTATTAAAAATAACGGTAAAAGTTTTACCATTGATACTGTTGAACTACTTGGTAGTAAAAGTACAGTAATACGTGTGGTTGCATAGTAGCACACGGTATTGAATATTAATGCTTATGTGAGAAGTCACTCAGTTTGATTCAATTATTGTCAGTTAATAATATGAATTATTTAGCGATAATGACGTTTTGTTTTATTCGTATTATTAACGTAATAAAACAGAAACATCTTTTTATATAAAACAGAATACTTTATTAAAGTTATTTTATAAATAGAATATATTATATATTATTTAAAAGATTTTTCTTTAAATATGGACCGTCAGATTAAAGTAATCAATCTGGACCGTTCATGGATTAGTTACTATGCATTCTATTTTTCTATAAATAGCAGCTCATTCCTTCATTATTTCTTACGAATTCACTGAACTCTAGAGAGAGAAACTATAGAGAGAAACTATAGAGAGAGAGAAGAAGAGTATTCTGCTACTTAACTACTTCCTTACTTCAGCTCTTCTTTAAAACGGTAAGGGGTGTTATTCTTTCTTATTCATGAAGAGAACTGTTGTTATTCCATTTCTTATTATTCTGTTGTAATAACCTGTATACGCGGTCTACTCTATACTTGGTGACATTCTTCTATTATTCTATTGGAACATCATGTCTGTGTGTTTTACACCGGACCTGGTTCCGTTTTTATTATTATTCTGTTGGAACATCCTGTCTGTGTGTTTTACACCGGACCTGGTTCCGTTTTTATTATTATTCTGTTGGAACATCCTGTCTGTGTGTTTTACACCGGACCTGGTTCTGTCTTGTTATTATTCTATTGAAATATCATGTCTGTGTGTTTTACACCGGACCTGGTTCCATTATTTATTATTCTGTCAAAATATTCTGTCTATGCGTTTACGCCGGACCTAGTTCCATTATTTATTATTCTGTCGGAATAGCCTGTCTGTGCGTTTACGCCGGACCTGGTTCCATTATTTATTATTCTGTTGGAATAACCTGTCTGTGCGGTCTATCGCATGCATGGTGATTTCTTTTGTTATTCCATTCTTTATTGTACTCAGTTGATTAAGTTTTGACTTCTATACTCCATGAAATTTGTGGAATATCATTGATAATTGCGTTTCATCCAGTATCTTTTTATGAAAATATTCTTCTAAGTATTCTTGAATTTTACTCCACAAAGCAGTATCATGTTGACAATTTGGACGTTGTTAATTCTTGGATAAATTAATTCTTGAACTTGTTTTATTGAATTCTTATATCATTGTCATCATCCTCATGTTTATAAAATGTTGAAAGTCATCTGTGGCCTGTAGTGCATAGATGGACTTGGTATGATTATGACCAGGGATTATTCGGTATAATCATGACCGTAATGTTACAAATGATGTGGTAAAAGTCCTCATTGGCCCGTAGTGCGTTGATGGACAGTTGTTGGCATGATCATGACCATTAATGAATACACGAATATCCTTGGCCGTAATGCAGGGGTGATTCGATGATGTGGATTATTTTATTAAGCTGAGTCCCAGCGATCACAGTGTTGAAAAACCTTTTAAATCATAAAAGATAGTAGAGTTTATTTTCTACTTGACTCTTTTAATGGATTGCTTGTTCCGCTGCAGTTAAACTTGATGTCTATTATATTTTATCAGTTTAACATTGTTGAAGGCTAATGATAATTTATTCTGCATTATCTTAGTCATAATATTTCTTACTGGGCTAGTTGAGCTCACCCTTTCTTTCACTGTTCTCTTCAAAAAATGAGAACGTAGCTGGGGCAAGTCGGGGAACGGAGTGATGGTCCGAATGATAGTATTAGTTAGTAGTCCTCACTATTCTATGTAATGGTGTGTTAATAAATGTAATGAGGACTCCTTTTGAGTATGAATACTCTCTAGAAGATAATATTTGTATTCAAACTCGCAGTTTATGTTTTGTCGTATTGTACACGACAGTTGTATTAGTAAGTTGTATTTGTATTCTGTACTTTGTATCTGACGACCCAAGATGGGTGATGTATACCTAATTTTGGGGGCGTCACAATTACCTGATGAATATCTTTGGCCTGTAGTGCAAAGATGAACAGGTGTTGAGATGAGCATGACCAACTGAGTATTATTCTTGAATTTTACTCCACAAAGTAGTATCATGTTAACAATTTAGACGTTATTGATTTCTGGATAAATTAAATTATAAATCTTTAAAATTTATCCTTGAACTTGTTTAATTGAATTATTATATCATTGTCATCATCCTCATGTTTATATTCTGTTGAAAGTCATATGTGGCCTGTAGTGCATAGATGAACTTGGTATGATTATGACCAGAGATTATTCGGTATAATCATGACCGTAATGTGACAAATGATGTAGTAAAAGTACTCATTGGGCCGTAGTGCATTGATGAATAATTTTTTGTATGATTATGGCCATGGATTCTTTTCGGCCAAGAGTACAAAGATGAATTATTTTATGGCATGATCATGACCGTTGATGAAAACACGATTATCTTTGACCCGTAGTGCAGGGATGATTCGATGATGTGGATTATTTATTAAACTGAATCTCAGTAATAAAATTGATGATAAATTTTTTAAATCATAGAAGATAGTAGGTTTTATGCTCTACTTGACTCTTCTAATGGATTGCTTTTTCCGCTGCAGTTGTTGATCTAAAACTTATTGTCTATTATATTTTATCAGATTTTTTCCCTGTTGAAGACTAATGATAATTTATTTTACATTATCTTAGTCATAATATTTCTTACTGGGCTAGTTGAGCTCACCCTTTCTTTCACTGTTCTCTTCAGGAAGTGAGAATATAGCTGGGACTAGTCGGGGAATGGATTGACGGTTCAGATGGTTGCATTAGTAGTCATCACTATTCTGTGAAATAGTGTGATAATTGTAATGAGGACTCCTTTTGAGTTTGTATACTCTCTAGTAGACAATATTTGTATTCAAACTCACAGTATATGTGTTGTCGTATTCTGCACGACAATTGTATTACTGAAGTTGTATTTATTTTTGTACCATACATTTGGCGACTCAAAATGGGTGATGTATACCTATTTTAGGGGCGTCATACCGCTAGAATAACTAGTGGACGGCGAGCACTGTTTAATCCCATCCGTTCATAAATATAATAGAAGGTAAAGATGGTATTTGCCTATTTTTGATCTATAGCAAATAGATGCTATGGATCATTGTCATATATATATATATATATATATATATATACAAACAGCTCGAATCTTAAGCTTACCCCTTATCTAACATACCTTGCATACCCCCTTTAGCGAGGAACCGGGCGACGATTCAGTCCGTCGCTTTAGGTTTGGTTTGTCACTATATGTTGTCCGTCACTAAAAGTTAAGACGACGGTTTTATATAGGAAATTGTTAAATCCACAACAGAAAATATTATTTCCACACAAAAGTGTTGTCCTATAACGATGGTTTCCACCGTTGTTATACATCTACATCGACACTATTGTTGTGAAAATAACAAAAAGTGTTGTGGATTTAACAATTCCCTTCTATATATAGCGACGAACCGAATCATCGCCCGGTCCGTCACTAAAGGGGAGTATGAAAGGTATGTTAAATAAGTGGTAAGCTTAATATCCGGATCGTATATATATATATATATATATATATATATATATATATATATATATATATATATACGGTCAGGATCAAGAGCATTCTCCTTAAATAACATTCCTCCTTAAATAACATTCTTTTATTAAAATTACGTCGTTTTGGAGGGACGCGGTGACATTTTTGTAAATACAATGCCACCGCGTATTTACAAAAATGTCATCGCGTCCCTCCAAAACGACGTAGTTTTAATAAAAGAATGTTATTTAAGGAGAATGTTTGTGATCCTTACCGTGTGTGTATATATATATATATATATATATATATATATATATATATATATATATATATATATATATATATATATATATATATATATATATATATATACTATTGGAAACTTTAGTATATAATTACTAACTTAATAATATAAAGTTTATTCATGAAAAAATTAATTGTCCACGTGTTGCTAACTTTTTATTTGTGTATGTAACTTTTTTTCATTCATATCATACATGTATAATAAACTTTTGAAGAGTATTCATAACTCTTTTTTTATATAGCAAAATGTTTGTAAGTTCTAATAATTTCATAGATACATTAGTAGCAATATTAATTGTGGATAATAGTTGTGGTTTGTACTTTTTAACTTTTTTTATTATTAGCTTGCTTATTTACTTATTTCATTCTTTGAGTAGCAAAGTAACTCGAAAATATTGTAACGACAAAATATTAACAGAAACCATTAGTAACCGAACAGTTTGATTAACCGCGATTACAATTATTTTTATAATAATAACACTATACGTTTTGATTACAGTTATAGTTTATACCCGCTCCAAACTGCAGTATGTACACTACTAATAGCATGGCTAAACATATTCTTTCAAAAATTTATAACATTCGGTGTTAGACCTGGCAAAAGAGGCTCAGACCTGCGGGCTGGGCCGGCCCTCCCGCAAAAAAATGGGCTATGGGCTTTATTATTGTAGCCCACGTAAAGTTGGGCCATTTTAGCCCGGCCCGTTTTTGGCCTAGCCCATGCTAGCCCGACCCGCGGGTAGGCCGGCCTGCCCGTGAATTATTGTTTTAAAAAAATAAAAAAAAAATATTATTTGTGAGGATTGAACACAAGACCTCCAAGTCATTAAATAAGAGTTCAATCCAACTGAATTACAATAGTTGCTTGTTTTAACATGCATCTAAATAAAAGTACAATAAATAAAAAGACAACCGTTTAAACAAAATGTACAATCTCTAGTTTTAATTTGTTTGTCTTTTTAAATGAGTTAAATTTGAATCTTAATTAAAAATATTCAATTTAAATTATTTAAAATTTAATTCTATCATATACATAAGTTTCTCAAACATCAATATCATTTATAAAAAGATTCTCCATTTAACTTTAAAAATTATATTGGAAAATATATTTATTTAACTCTAAATAATATAAATTTTTGAGATTAATAAAAATTTTATATAGTTTTACTACATTCACAGTACTCCATATTAATTAATTAATACTGTATAAGGTAAATTAATGTAGATGATGCAGAATCCGCAGAGTGAAAATATATATACCATCCTGATATAGTTTGACTACCAAAGTTAATTAATTAATCTGTGAGAATATTATCAAAATTAAAAATTATATATAGATATAATAAAAAGAAAGCACTACAAAATAGACGTAATTTACTTATGCATAACATTTACACATGTTACAACATGAGTCAATTGGATTAAACTTTTATTTAATGACTTAGAGGTGTTGTGTTCAACCCTCACAGATGAAGTAGCTATATAGTCTTTATTCTTTTACTTTGCATATTGTGTAGTATGGGGAAATTTTTTTTAACCCGACCCGCTTCTAACCCGGCCCGTTTGCCAGATGTATTCCGTGTCAAGATATACATTTGAGACTTGAATTTAGGCAAAATTTAGGACTCCTAAAATCATTCAAAGTATTATTGTGTCTAAAAGTCATATTCAAAGCTTAATATTCGAAAAAATAATCAAGTGCTCCCCCTCATCAATCTATCTACTTAAAGGTGTTCTTTTCAACAATCAGTTTTATTCTTAATAAGTACTCTTTTTGTGAAACATAAACATTTGCGCCGGAACTCTTTTTTCATAGGACAGAAAGTAACGAATTGTTTGAGTTAAAAAAATTATTTATAACGTAGGCCATGATCTCTGTGGGGGCCCTTATGTTAATTTCGGGCCTCCAGGTGGGCTGAAAAGCATTTTTAAAATCACGTGTCTGAGTGACTCCCGACCACGTGACCTTCCATCTGTAGCTGCCACTCTCAGAATTAGGGTTTATACAGCTATATATTAAACCCTCTATCTCCTTCGTAAGTCAGCCGAACATCTGCGATCTGGGTTTTGGGTTTTAGAATTACCTTAAGCAAAACCTCTGTTTTGTTGTATAAATACAACTCGCCCTCATGCGTCGAAATACTGATTACTGGCGTTCCTTATTAATGGGCGTTACGTATGAGTCGGCGCGATATCTGTACTCCGTTTCTGTATCTTTTTCACTAATTAAACCTCTTCAAGTGGTAGTTTTTATCAGATCTGGAGAAATTTGATCCCTTTTTCTTTTCTTTTTTTAATTTTATTTTCATTTGTGAATAGCAATTGAACAAGATGGAAGTGATGATTATTTCCCCAGATGATCGAAGCTGAAATTACTGAGCGCACTTTCGTTTTTCTCTTCGAGAAAATCCAAGCCAGATTTCTGATCCATCTTATTTTCCCAAAAAAGTTGTATTTTTATTCTACTTTCTACTGTCAGTGGTTGAATTTTTTTACTCGAGAGATCTTATACCATTTTTCAAAGTACTTTTTTTTTGCATTTAAATTAATTAAAGTTGGCTGAAATAAAGTTTTTTTGAAATTCCATTTCAAGTGATATTATTATTGTCTTTTTTTTTTATTTTGTGGCAATTTTGCTAGTGAAAATAGCGGAGATGGATATGATGATTATTTCCCCAGATGAACGAAGCTGAAATTACTGAGCTACTATTTTTCTCTTTTTGAGAAATTCAAGCCAGAAATCTGATCCTTCTCAACGATTATGCAAATAGTTAATACTTTAGTTATAACTGTTTGGGTTTATGTTAATCATTTGCTATATGTTTTTTGATATATTGCTACTATAATTTGCTTCAGAAATCTGACCCATTTTTAAATTATCTTTATTGCAGGAAATTTTCCTTTGTTTACAAGCTGTATTCCTGGTCCCCAGTAGCTTAGATTGTTGATTTTATCAGTGTGGACTAAAAACGGAGTATCTAATTATGTTAGTATTATTCTATGAAACTGAGGACGTGTTTGTGCTCTTGAATTGAAAATATTAAATGTATCTTGTAATGTGGTTTATACAATTTTGTTGGATTTGGCAACAGAAAATGTACCAATTCTTTGACCATCTTGTGTGAAAGACTTGCATACTCGGTTTAATTGATAAGAAACTGTACCCTTGTTTAATATTCAAATTTTACAATGAATATGTTACTCACTTTACCACCATAAAATTATTTCATTTGGAAGGCTGAAGAAGTTATCAAACACTTGCCCAGGAAAATCGCGCTAAATAATGCATATTTCCCGGAAAGAACAATTTTATTATTTTTCTTGTCAATTATTTTTTCACTTTGACTTTGAATTTTTTACTAATCAGATGAGTTAACTATTAATTATTTTTTTTATTTCTGTCTAATTTCTCGTCACTAGATTTAGCTCACCCCAATCGTCAACGCATGTTTCGAGTTTAAACCAAATGAGTATTGCTCAAACATGTTCAATTGAGTTCAACCAGTTCACCCAATCTCAATCTCGGATCCTTTAAATCCAAGCCTAGATTCAATTCCAACCAGAACAAAACTATTTATCCTCCTTACTTTCATCAAATGCACCAATTACCCATGACTAGAATTAGGGCAAACAAAGAAGAACTCGTTAAATAATTATGATTTGCTCTCTTAAAATGCTGATTCATCAAATTTAATGTCATTCGTACGCTTGTTCAATCCAAAAGCGAAATAAGAGTGAAGAATAAGCACATGTCTCCAATGAGACGAGACTTTTCTTCTTCGAGAGGAAGAAATACAAATTGCAGCTCCAAGTAATGAAGTACAGAGAGAAAGAAATGAAGTGTGGTGCCGGAATTGGCATTTGCGGGGGTGAGGTTGTTTTTGGGAACTTTTTGGTCATTGTACTAGTGTTTGATTTTCATTGTGGTTATCGAATTTTTTTTTGTTACAATTGCGTAATTATACTCTAAAATAATTACTAAATAGTCATTATTTATGATTTCTGTCCAAAAAAAACGGATGCAGAAATGCAAGTAGGCTGATTATAGCACAAACCGCCTAACCACCAAAATTATTAGTTCTTTAGCTGAATAATTTCAAAATAATAATAAATAATAGAATTAGGAATAATAATAATAATAATTTTTAAATATCAATAATAATAACAATTTTTAAATTTTAAATTTTTTCATATAAATTATAAAAATATTTTTATATGAATAATCATGCTAATTGTCTCTGCATAGATTTAGTTGGTTCAAAATAATAATAATAATAATAATTTCAAAATAATAATAATAACCATAAGTAAGTAATGACCATTTGATAATTATTTTAGAATATAATTACGCGATTGTAATAAAAAAAATTATAATAATCACAATAAAAATCAAATCTTAGTACATTGACCAAAAAGTCTATTTTTCCTTTTTGGCAGGTCACGAAGATTGAAGGGGATATGATGTGGGAATTGAGTCCTCTTCTTCTATATCCAAATCCGGAACACAGTGATTTATCTTTAGTTATGCTTTGTCAACTTTACCCTATTTTAAACAATTTAAATTAACAAAATGTTGAAGAATTATTTTTAAAGACACGTCAGCTCTACATGGCCTCACTCAGGCGAATATGTAAGCAATTTTTTACGTGTCAAAAGAAATTAGACAGAAATAAAAAAAATTAATAATTTATTTATTTAATTGACAAAATTAAAAAATAAAAAAAAGGTAATAATTTAAGATAATAAAATATATTTAAACTTGACAATTAATATGTACCGTACACATGTAACGCAACATTTGCTTTGAAAGTGGAAGATTTGACCAGAACCATCATTCGCCGTTCATAAATATAATATATACATGTATCAAATGTACGACTAATAGTTAGTTGAAAACTGGCAAAATGAGTGTAACTCAATGGAAAACTGGCAAAATGGGTGTAAATCCAATGGCAATGGATAGCTCATATTCACCTAAGTTAAATAGGTTTGAGTTGATACTTATGAAAAGAAACTACTAAATGGGCCCGCCCATATTCACCTACCTAATAACTGGGTGGATATGAGATGCACATTAAGGGTAAGGGTGTAAATGAATTGAGTCGGGTCGAATATTGAGTTGTTCAGATTTTGTTTACAAAATATATTGATTATAAAATAAAGTTTGATTGAAACTCATTTACCTACCAAGTCGAGCACGATCCCGAATTGAGCTCGAATATTTTGAACTTTTCGAACGAATATTATTCGAGCATCAATAGAAAATTGTAACTTGAGAAGATTTGAGTAATTTATCGAATTCTAAAATTTGATCATATTTGACTCACTTATATTTCGAGTCAAGCTCGAATCAACTTTTAGTAGAGCGAGTACGAAACGAGCATGAACTGTGACGCCCCCAAAATTAGGTATACATCACCCATCTTGGGTCGTCAGATACATAGTACAGAATACAAATACAACTTACTAATGCAACTGTTGTGTACAATACGACAAAACATAAACTGTGAGTTTGAATACAAATATTATCTTCTAGAGAGTATTCATACTCAAAAGGAGTCCTCGTTACATTTATTAACACACCATTACATAGAATAGTGAGGACTACTAACTAATACTATCATTCGAACCATCACTCCGTTCCCCGACTTGCCCCAGCTACGTTCTCATTTCCTGAAGAGAACAGTGAAAGAAAGGGTGAGCTCAACTAGCCCAGTAAGAAATATTATGACTAAGATAATGCAGAATAAATTATCATTAGCCTTCAACAATGTTAAACTGATAAAATATAATAGACATCAAGTTTAACTGCAGCGGAACAAGCAATCCATTAAGAGAGTCAAGTAGAAAATAAACTCTACTATCTTTTATGATTTAAAAGATTTTCTAACACTGTGATCGCTGGGACTCAGCTTAATAAAATAATCCACATCATCGAATCACCCCTGCACTACGGCCAAGGATATTCGTATATTCATTAATGGTCATGATCATGCCAACAACTGTCCATCAATGCACTACGGGCCAATGAGTTCCTTTTGAGTGAAGAAATATTTGAGACTTTTATGATCCGTAAAGATCTCAACTTTCTCCCCATACAAGTAATGCCTCCAAATTTTAAGTGCAAAGGCAACAGCTGCCAACTCTAGATCATGAGTAGGATAATTCCTCTCATATTCCTTGAGTTGTCTTGATGCATAGGCTATGACTTTTTCATGTTGCATGAGAACGCATCCCAACCCTTTGCTCGAAGCATCACTGTAGATGACAAATCCCTCCGAGCCAGATGGTATTGTTAGAACATGTGCTGAAATGAGTCTCCTCTTGAGTTCTTGAAAACTCTGCTCACATTCTTCGCTCCAACCAAACTTTGCATCTTTCCGAGTCAGCTGAGTTAATGGAGTAGCGATTCGAGAAAATCCTTCCACGAATCTCCGATAATAACCAGCTAAACCAAGAAAGCTACGTACCTCGGTCACTGATTTAGGTTGCTCCCAGCTTTGAATAGCTTCAATCTTTGCCGGGTCAACCGATATTCCACGACTTGATACTATGTGCCCAAGGAATGCTACCTCTTCCAGCCAGAACTCGCATTTCTTCAACTTGGCATAAAGTTTGTATTCACGAAGCTTTTGGAGTACCAACCTCAAGTGTTGCTCATGATCTTCACGGCTTTTGGAATAAACAAGGATGTCATCGATAAAGACGACCACAAAGTGATCCAAATATTCCTTGAATACCATGTTCATCATATCCATGAAGGCAGCAGGAGCATTAGTCAATCTAAAAGACATAACTAAGAATTCATAATGCTCATACCGAGTTCTGAAGGCAGTCTTTGGAATATCCTCAGTTCTAACCTTCAGCTGATGATATCCAGGACGAAGATCGATCTTTGAAAAGAATTGTGCTCCTTGCAACTGGTCAAACAGGTCATCAATACGTGGCAATGGGTACCTATTTTTGATGGTGACATGATTCAACTCCCGATAATCAATACAAAGTCGCATACTCCCATCTTTCTTCTTCACGAACAGAACAGGAGCACCCCAAGGAGAAGTACTAGGACGAATAAAACCAATGTCTAACAATTCCTGCAGTTGGGTCTTTAACTCCTGAAGTTCAATAGGAGCCATTCGATATGGGGCTTTGGAAATGGGTTTTGTACCAGGTTCAAGGTCGATACAAAATTTAATTTCACGCTCTGGGGGTAGGCCAGGAAGTTCTTCGGGAAATACGTCAGGAAATTTATTAACAACAGAAATATCATTCAAGGCAGACGTATTTTTGTTTAGATCCGTGACATGAGCTAAGAAAGCTTGACATCCGTTTTTCAATAAACGAATAGCTTTATGGCTTGAGATGACAGCGATTGATTTTAATGGTTTGGTTGCTTGAATTCGCATAATAGGTCGATTAGGAATATGAAAGCTAATAACCTTACGAAAACAATCATTTTTTGCATGATGAGTAGTTAACCAATCAATCCCTAGAATCACGTCAAATGCAAGTATTTTTAATGAAATCAGATCGACAGGTAATGTGTGGGTACCAACTTGAACCAAACAAGACTTATAAACCGTGGATGTAATGAAGGTTTCTCCCAATGGAGTTTCAACTGCTAAGTCAAAGTCTAATTTCTCCGGAATCAAATTTAATCGATGAGCGCAAGTAGGAGAAATAAAAGAATGGGTAGAACCGGTATCAAATAAAGTATAAACTTCGTTAGAGTTTATGATAAGCTTACCCGTGATGACCTCATTCGGGTTCCTTGCTCTCTGGGAGTTCACAACAAACGCTCTTCCTTGCACAACCGGTTTTGACTTTTCTGGGACGGCCTTTGGTGCCTCCATCCTAGCTGAATTTGTCTTCGGTAAACGACAAAATCGGGCTAAATGACCTTCTCTTCCATAATTATAACATGCTTTGGACGGCATCGCGCAGTTTGGACTGATGTGCCCCTCCCCTCCGCATTTGAAACATATAATAGGTGGTCGTTCTCCTTCCTTAACGACAGGTGCTGGTGCTGACGTCTTTCCATCATTGTTGAATCTCCACTTCTTGAAATGCCCATTCTTATTGTTTTGGCCCTGATTACCACCGAAGTGGTTACTATTTCTGGCCTGTTGATTCCCTCCACGCTTGTTGTCACCGCTTCGATGACTGCTCTCACTGGTATTATCATTTTGCCGGCTGCTCTCTTTTGGTTGCGTTGTCTCGTTATCGCGCTCCACCAACTGAGCCCTATTTACAACATCTGAATACAAACACAGTTTATGAGAAACAAGATGTTGACGTATCTCCGGCTTCAAACCTCTTAAAAACATCCGCGTCATTCTTTCTTCATTATCCACCAGGTGGGACGCAAACCGGGATAACTCCGCAAATTTTGCCTCGTACTGCGACACGGTTATATTATTCTGCTCCAATTTGATGAACTCCACCTCCTTCATGTGACGAATACTCTCGGAAAAGTATTTGTCGTTAAACAGCTCTTGGAACTTCTTCCAGGTCATCTTCAGTGCGGCAGGTTGAGTACGCTTTATCGATTCCCACCAGTAATCTGCCTCTCCTCGCAACATAAAGGCGGCAAAGGGAACCTTTTGTGTGACGCCCCCAAAATTAGGTATACATCACCCATCTTGGGTCGTCAGATACATAGTACAGAATACAAATACAACTGATTAATACATCTGTCGTGTACAATACGACAAAACATAAACTGTGAGTTTGAATACAAATATTATCTTCTAGAGAGTATTCATACTCAAAAGGAGTCCTCATTACATTTATTAACACACCATTACATAGAATAGTGAGGACTACTAACTAATACTATCATTCGGACCATCACTCCGTACCCCGACTTGTCCCAGCTACGTTCTCATTTCCTGAAGAGAACAGTGAAAGAAAGGGTGAGCTCAACTAGCCCAGTAAGAAATATTATGACTAAGATAATGCAGAATAAATTATCATTAGCCTTCAACAATGTTAAACTGATAAAATATAATAGACATCAAGTTTAACTGTAGCGGAACAAGCAATCCATTAAAAGAGTCAAGTAGAAAATAAACTCTACTATCTTTTATGATTTAAAAAGTTTTTCAACACTGTAATCGCTGAGACTCAGCTTAATAAAATAATCCACATCATCGAATCACCCCTGCACTACGGCCAAGGATATTCGTGTATTCATTAATGGTCATGATCATGCCAACAACTGTCCATCAATGCACTACGGGCCAATGAGGACTTTTACCACATCATTTGTAACATTACGGTCATGATTATACCGAATAATCCCTGGTCATAATCATACCAAGTCCATCTATGCACTACATGCCACAGATGACTTTCAACATTTTATAAACATGAGGATGATGACAATGATATAAGAATTCAATAAAACAAGTTCAAGAATTAATTTATCCAGGAATTAACAACGTCCAAATTGTCAACATGATACTGCATTGTGGAGTAAAATTCAAGAATGCTTAGAAGAATATTTTCTTGAAAAGATACTGGATGAAACGCAACTATCAAGGATATTCCACAAATTTCATGGAGTATAGAAGTCAAAACTTAACCAACTGAGTATAATAAAGAATGGAATAACAAAAGAAATCACCATGCATGCGATAGACCGCACAGACAGGTTATTCCAACAGAATAATAAATAATGGAACCAGGTCCGGCGTAAACGCACAGACAGGATATTCCGACAGAATAATAAATAATGGAACCAGGTCCGGTGTAAAACACACAGACAGGATATTCCAACAGAATAATAATAAAACGGAACCAGGTCCGGTGTAAAACACACAGACAGGATGTTCCAACAAATAATAAACGGAACCAGGTCCGGTGTAAAACACACAGACAGGATGTTCCAACAGAATAATAGAAGAATGTCACCAAGTATAGGGTAGACCGCGTATACTGGTTATTCCAACAGAATAATAACAAATGGAATAACAGAAGTTCTCTTCATGAATATAAAAGAAATAATATTCCCTACCTTAAAAGAACTGGATATTGGAAAAGTGATGTAGCAGAATACTTTTATTCTCTCTCTCTTATTCTCTCTATACTTTCTCTCTCTATAGCTTGAATGAATTCGTGAAAAATAATGAAGCCCTAGGCCTCTATTTATAGAAAAACTGAGGGTGGCTCTTGGTCTTAACGAAGGGTCAAATGACTCTTGGTCTTAACGAAGGGTCAAATGACTCTTGGTAATATTGAAGGGACAACTACTATTGACGAAAGTAATTACTATTGACCAAGGTAAATACTATTGACGAAGGTAATTACTATTGACCAAGGTAAATACTATTGACCAAGGTAAATACTATTGACGAATGTAATTACTATTGACCAAGGTAAATACTATTGACGAAGGTAATTACTATTGACTAAGGTAAATACTATTGACGACGGTAATTACTATTGACGACGGTAATTACTATTGACGAAGAGACTCTTAGATGATGACATATGGCCCCCCATAAAATAACCAAACTTACCACAACGTCTCAATAATATAACATATTATACAGATGATACTATGACAATAATTTAAGAGATATGATGCAGCAATTACTGTAGCAATAATTGAGTATAGCTGAGTGACTTCTCACGTAAGCATCAATAATCAATACCGTGTGCTACTATGCAACCACGCGTATTACTGTACTTTTACTACCGAGTAGTTCAACAGTTTTAACGATTTTAACGTAACACCTCAGCCGTTATTTTTATAGAAAGATAATTTTGTCGTTTTCTCAATCCGACAATAATTCCGTTGTGGGGTCCACCAATGATTGTGCCGTCGTACGAATATTCCCCGACAAAAAGAATATTCTCCGACCAAACGAATATTTTATAACAACTTGCTTACTTTGCAAAATTTATAAATATTACCCACAACTATAACATTATATCAAATTAACTCCATAATATTCAAAAATGATATTTATAGAAAATTCATCTTTATTTATAAAAATTGGGGTCTTACAACCTCCCCTTCTTATGAAATTTCGCCCTCGAAATTAGGGTACGTACCTGGTATGTCGAAGAGGTAAGGATACCTTGATTTCATTTCTGATTCTAACTCCCAAGTCATTTCCTCAACATCGTGGTTTCTCCACAAAACTTTGACTTGAGGTATAACCTTGGAGCGTAGAATATGTTCCTTCTTATCCAAGATTTGAACAGGAACTTCTTCATACGTCAAATCCTCCGCTATTTCGTCCGGTTCTAACTCAATAATGTGGTTCGGGTCTTCCACATATTTGCGTAACATGGATATGTGGAAAACGTTATGAACACGAGACATACTTGGCGGTAAAGCGAGTCTATAAGCCACAGTTCCTACTCGATCGAGGATTAAAAATGGACCGATGAATCGAGGATTTAGCTTTCCTCTCTTTCCAAATCTCGTAACTCCTTTCCATGGAGCAACACGTAAGAACACATGATCTCCTACATCAAATTCCACGTCCTTTCGATGAAGATCAGCATAACTCTTTTGTCGATCTTGTGAGGTTTTTATACGTTGTCGGATCGTTTGAATCTTTTCTGTAGTCATACGTACCAACTCCGGTCCCAACAACGTTGCTTCGCCCACCTCATCCCAGCATACTGGAGAACGACATTTTCTTCCATACAATGCTTCGAATGGAGCCATGCCAATACTTGCTTGATAACTGTTGTTGTAGGAAAACTCCACCAATGGTAAGAACTTGTCCCAACTTCCCTTGAAGTCAAAGACACAGAGTCTTAATAGATCTTCAAGAGTTTGAATAGTCCTCTCTGATTGTCCGTCCGTCTGAGGATGATATGCTGAACTAAATCGTAACTCCGTGCCCATAGCTTTTTGTAAACTAACCCAAAATCGTGAAGTGAATCTTGGGTCTCGATCAGAAACTATGGATACTGGCATACCATGCAGTCTTACAATCTCGTTTATGTACATACGAGCAAGACGTTCAAGTGTATAAGTTTCTCGTATCGGTAAGAAATGAGCAGACTTGGTCAATCTATCAACAATGACCCAAATCGCATCAATACCTTGAGAAACCCTAGGAAGACCGGTAACGAAATCCATGGTAATGTGCTCCCACTTCCATTCTGGAATTTCAAGTGGTTGCAATGGACCTTTTGGTACTTGATGCTCCGCTTTGACTCGTTGACAAGTTAGACACCTTGAGATAAACAACGCTATCTCTCTCTTCATATTGCTCCACCAAAATGTATGACGAAGATCATGATACATTTTGGTACTTCCAGGATGGATTGCAAACGGTGTGTTGTGCGCCTCCATCATGATTTCATACTTTAAATCAGGGTTGTTAGGAACACAAAGTCTGGAGTTGACTCGAAGTATTCCTTCTTCATCGATTCTTGCTTCCGGCATAGAACCTTCTTGCACTTTCTTCCTCATACGCATCAGCTCCAGGTCTGTAGCTTGAGCAGCTTTAACTTTATCGATTAAAGTCGGTTCTACTCGTATATTCGCCATCATCACATGGGTCCCTGGAGTCTTCAACTCTATCTCCATCCTTTGCAAGTCACACAAAATGGGCCTTTGCGTTGTTAATATTGCACTTGTACCCGCATATGATCTTCTACTCAATGCGTCAGCTACCACGTTCGCTTTTCCAGGATGGTATTGAATGGTATGATCATAATCTTTCAACAGTTCAAGCCAACGTCGTTGTCGCATGTTGAGTTCCTTTTGAGTGAAGAAATATTTGAGGCTTTTATGATCCGTAAAGATCTCCACTTTCTCCCCATACAAGTAATGCCTCCAAATTTTAAGTGCAAAGACAACAGCTGCCAACTCTAGATCATGAGTAGGATAATTCCTCTCATATTCCTTGAGTTGTCTTGATGCATAGGCTATGACTTTTCCATGTTGCATGAGAACACATCCCAACCCTTTGCTCGAAGCATCACTGTAGATGACAAATCCCTCCGAGCCAGATGGTATTGTTAGAACAGGTGCTGAAATGAGTCTCCTCTTGAGTTCTTGAAAACTCTGCTCACATTCTTCGCTCCAACCAAACTTTGTATCTTTCCGAGTCAGCTGAGTTAATGGAGTAGCGATTCGAGAAAATCCTTCCACGAATCTCCGATAATAACCAGCTAAACCAAGAAAGCTACGTACCTCGGTCACTGATTTAGGTTGCTCCCAGCTTTGAATAGCTTCAATCTTTGCCGGGTCAACCGATATTCCACGACTTGATACTACGTGCCCAAGGAATGCTACCTCCTCCAGCCAGAACTCGCATTTCTTCAACTTGGCATAAAGCTTGTATTCACGAAGCTTTTGGAGTACCAGCCTCAAGTGTTGCTCATGATCTTCACGGCTTTTGGAATAAATAAGGATGTCATCAATAAAGACGACCACAAAGTGATCCAAATATTCCTTGAATACCCTGTTCATCATATCCATGAAGGCAGCAGGAGCATTAGTCAATCCAAAAGACATAACTAAGAATTCATAATGCCCGTACCGAGTTCTAAAAGCCGTCTTTGGAATATCCTCAGTTCTAACCTTCAGCTGATGATATCCAGAACGAAGATCGATCTTTGAAAAGAATTGTGCTCCTTGCAACTGGTCAAACAGGTCATCAATACGTGGCAATGGGTACCTATTTTTGATGGTGACATGATTCAACTCCCGATAATCAATACAAAGTCGCATACTCCCATCTTTCTTCTTCACGAACAGAACAGGAGCACCCCAAGGAGAAGTACTAGGACGAATAAAACCAATGTCTAACAATTCCTGCAGTTGGGTCTTTAACTCCTGAAGTTCAATAGGAGCCATTCGATATGGGGCTTTGGAAATGGGTTTTGTACCGGGTTCAAGGTCGATACAAAATTCAATTTCACGCTCTGGGGGTAGGCCAGGAAGTTCTTCGGGAAATACGTCAGGAAATTTATTAACAACAGAAATATCATTCAAAGCTGACGTATTTTTGTTTAGATCTGTGACATGAGCTAAGAAAGCTTGACATCCGTTTTTCAATAAACGAATAGCTTTATGGCTTGAGATGACAGCGATTGATTTTAATGGTTTGGTTGCTTGAATTCGCATAATAGGTCGATTAGGAATATGAAAGCTAACAACCTTACGAAAACAATCAATTTTTGCATAATGAGTAGTTAACCAATCAATCCCTAGAATCACGTCAAATGCAAGTATTTTTAATGAAATCAGATCGATAGGTAATGTGTGGGTACCAACTTGAACCAAACAAGACTTATAAACAGTGGAGGTAATGAAGGTTTCTCCCAACGGAGTTTCCACAGATAAGTCAAAGTCTAATTTCTCCGGAATCAAATTTAATCGATGAGCGCAAGTAGGAGAAATAAAAGAATGGGTTGAACCGGTATCAAATAAAGTATAAACTTCTTTAGAGTTTATAATAAGCTTACCCGTGATGACCTCATTCGGGTTCCTTGCTCTCTGGGAGTTCACAACAAACGCTCTCCCTTGCACAACCGGTTTTGACTTTTCTGGGACGGCTTTTGGTGCCTCCATCCTAGCTGAATTTGTCTTCGGTAAACGACAAAATCGGGCTAAATGACCTTCTCTTCCACAATTATAACATGCTTTGGACGGCATCGCGCAGTTTGGACTGATGTGCCCCTCCCCTCCGCATTTGAAACATATGATAGGTGGTCGTTCTCCTTCCTTAACGACAGGTGCTGGTGCTGACGTCTTTCCATCATTGTTGAATCTCCTCTTCTTGAAATGTCCATTCTTATTGTTTTGGCCCTGATTACCACCGAAGTGGTTACCATTTCTGGCCTGTTGATTCCCTCCACGCTTGTTGTCACCGCTTCGATGACTGCTCTCACTGGTATTATCATTTTGCCGGCTGCTCTCTTTTGGTTGCGTTGTCTCGTTATCGCGCTCCACCAACTGAGCCCTATTTACAACATCTGAATACAAACACAGTTTATGAGAAACAAGATGTTGACGTATCTCCGGCTTCAAACCTCTTAAAAACATCCGCGTCATTCTTTCTTCATTATCCACCAGGTGGGACGCAAACCGGGATAACTCCGCAAATTTTGCCTCGTACTGCGACACGGTCATATTATTCTGCTCCAATTTGATGAACTCCACCTCCTTCATGTGACGAATACTCTCGGGAAAGTATTTGTCGTTAAACAGCTCTTGGAACTTCTCCCAGGACATCTTCAGTGCGGCAGGTTGAGTACGCTTTATCGATTCCCACCAGTAATCTGCCTCTCCTCGCAACATAAAGGCGGCAAAGGGAACCTTTTGCTCCTCGGAGCAACCCAAGACATCAAATATCTTGGTGATCTGCTTTATCCATGTTTCAGCTACAAGTGGTTTGGGTTCTCCCTTAAACTCCGGTGGTCCCAGCTCCTTAAACTGTTTAGCGGTGACCGCCTGAGAGTTTCCAGTATTTCCACCTACGTTGTGGACAGGAGCCGCTTTCACCTGTTGTTGCATGAATTGCATAAAGCCTCTGAACATTTGATCATTCATCATTTGGTCAGTGTTGTTGTTTGCATGAGGATTGACACCTTCCTGATGCACATTATCCTGATTATTGATATGTGGTGAATCAACAGTCGTCTGTGCTCCATTGCTATTCTCAACATTCTCAGATGCCATTTTCAGATACTGCCACAAAATAAAAATTAATTGATATGTCATATATTATCCTTATATTATGACCGACCAATTAAATACCATGCAAATAAACTTAGGTATGTCATACTAGCGAAGGAATTCCCCGTCTCTCCCCTCCTAGTTCTATTCTCACATCTTAGCCAGGGATCATATCCCTAAGCTCTGATACCAACTGTGACGCCCCCAAAATTAGGTATACATCACCCATCTTGGGTCGTCAGATACATAGTACAGAATACAAATACAACTGATTAATACAACTGTCGTGTACAATACGACAAAACATAAACTGTGAGTTTGAATACAAATATTATCTTCTAGAGAGTATTCATACTCAAAAGGAGTCCTCATTACATTTATTAACACACCATTACATAGAATAGTGAGGACTACTAACTAATACTATCATTCGGACCATCACTCCGTATCCCGACTTGTCCCAGCTACGTTCTCATTTCCTGAAGAGAACAGTGAAAGAAAGGGTGAGCTCAACTAGCCCAGTAAGAAATATTATGACTAAGATAATGCAGAATAAATTATCATTAGCCTTCAACAATGTTAAACTGATAAAATATAATAGACATCAAGTTTAACTGTAGCGGAACAAGCAATCCATTAAAAGAGTCAAGTAGAAAATAAACTCTACTATCTTTTATGATTTAAAAAGTTTTTCAACACTGTAATCGCTGAGACTCAGCTTAATAAAATAATCCACATCATCGAATCACCCCTGCACTACGGCCAAGGATATTCGTGTATTCATTAATGGTCATGATCATGCCAACAACTGTCCATCAATGCACTACGGGCCAATGAGGACTTTTACCACATCATTTGTAACATTACGGTCATGATTATACCGAATAATCCCTGGTCATAATCATACCAAGTCCATCTATGCACTACATGCCACA
This sequence comes from Panax notoginseng, assembly GCA_016801055.1. NCBI lineage: Eukaryota > Viridiplantae > Streptophyta > Magnoliopsida > Apiales > Araliaceae > Panax > Panax notoginseng. The sequence continues at coordinate 255,003,113 of CM029012.1, forward strand.
GATGACTTTCAACATTTTATAAACATGAGGATGATGACAATGATATAAGAATTCAATAAAACAAGTTCAAGAATTAATTTATCCAGGAATTAACAACGTCCAAATTGTCAACATGATACTGCATTGTGGAGTAAAATTCAAGAATGCTTAGAAGAATATTTTCTTGAAAAGATACTGGATGAAACGCAACTATCAAGGATATTCCACAAATTTCATGGAGTATAGAAGTCAAAACTTAACCAACTGAGTATAATAAAGAATGGAATAACAAAAGAAATCACCATGCATGCGATAGACCGCACAGACAGGTTATTCCAACAGAATAATAAATAATGGAACCAGGTCCGGCGTAAACGCACAGACAGGATATTCCGACAGAATAATAAATAATGGAACCAGGTCCGGTGTAAAACACACAGACAGGATGTTCCAACAGAATAATAATAAAAACGGAACCAGGTCCGGTGTAAAACACACAGACAGGATGTTCCAACAGAATAATAAACGGAACCAGGTCCGGTGTAAAACACACAGACAGGATGTTCCAACAGAATAATAGAAGAATGTCACCAAGTATAGGGTAGACCGCGTATACTGGTTATTCCAACAGAATAATAACGAATGGAATAACAGAAGTTCTCTTCATGAATATAAAAGAAATAATATTCCCTACCTTAAAAGAACTGGATATTGGAAAAGTGATGTAGCAGAATACTTTTATTCTCTCTCTCTTATTCTCTCTATACTTTCTCTCTCTATAGCTTGAATGAATTCGTGAAAAATAATGAAGCCCTAGGCCTCTATTTATAGAAAAACTGAGGGTGGCTCTTGGTCTTAACGAAGGGTCAAATGACTCTTGGTCTTAACGAAGGGTCAAATGACTCTTGGTAATATTGAAGGGACAACTACTATTGACGAAAGTAATTACTATTGACCAAGGTAAATACTATTGACGAAGGTAATTACTATTGACCAAGGTAAATACTATTGACCAAGGTAAATACTATTGACGAATGTAATTACTATTGACCAAGGTAAATACTATTGACGAAGGTAATTACTATTGACTAAGGTAAATACTATTGACGACGGTAATTACTATTGACGACGGTAATTACTATTGACGAAGAGACTCTTAGATGATGACATATGGCCCCCCATAAAATAACCAAACTTACCACAACGTCTCAATAATATAACATATTATACAGATGATACTATGACAATAATTTAAGAGATATGATGCAGCAATTACTGTAGCAATAATTGAGTATAGCTGAGTGACTTCTCACGTAAGCATCAATAATCAATACCGTGTGCTACTATGCAACCACGCGTATTACTGTACTTTTACTACCAAGTAGTTCAACAGTTTTAACGATTTTAACGTAATACCTCAGCTGTTATTTTTATAGAAAGATAATTTTGTCGTTTTCTCAATCCGACAATAATTTCGTTGTGGGGTCCACCAATGATTGTGCCGTCGTACGAATATTCCCCCACAAAATGAATATTCTCCGACCAAACGAATATTTTATAACAACTTGCTTACTTTGCAAAATTTATAAATATTACCCACAACTATAACATTATATCAATTTAACTCCATAATATTCAAAAATGATATTTATAGAAAATTCATCTTTATTTATAAAAATTGGGGTCTTACATTTTGCTCCTCGGAGCAACCCAAGACATCAAATATCTTGGTGATCTGCTTTATCCATGTTTCAACTACAAGTGGTTTGGGTTCTCCCTTAAACTCCGGTGGTCCCAGCTCCTTAAACTGTTTAGCGGTGACCGCCAAAGAGTTTCCAGTATTTTCACCTACGTTGTGGACAGGAGCCGCTTTCACCTGTTGTTGCATGAATTGCATAAAACCTCTGAACATTCCATCATTCATCATCTGGTCAGTGTTGTTGTTTGCATGAGGATTGTCACCTTCCTGATGAACATTATCCTGATTATTGATATGTGGTGAATCAATAATCGCCTGTGCTCCATTGCTATTCTCAACATTCTCATATGCCATTTTCATATACTGCCACAAAATAAAAGTTAATTGATATGTCATATATTATCCTTATATTATGACCGACCAATTAAATACCATGCAAATAAACTTAGGTAGGTCATACTAGCGAAGGAATTCCCCGTCTCTCCCCTCCTAGTTCTATTCTCACATCTTAGCCAGGGATCATATCCCTAAGCTCTGATACCAACTGTGACGCCCCCAAAATTAGGTATACATCACCCATCTTGGGTCGTCAGATACATAGTACAGAATACAAATACAACTTACTAATACAACTGTTGTGTACAATACGACAAAACATAAACTGTGATTTTGAATACAAATATTATCTTCTAGAGAGTATTCATACTCAAAAGGAGTCCTCGTTACATTTATTAACACACCATTACATAGAATAGTGAGGACTACTAACTAATACTATCATTCGAACCATCACTCCGTTCTCCGACTTGCCCCAGCTACGTTCTCATTTCCTGAAGAGAACAGTGAAAGAAATGGTGAGCTCAACTAGCCCAGTAAGAAATATTATGACTAATATAATGCAGAATAAATTATCATTAGCCTTCAACAATGTTAAACTGATAAAATATAATAGACATCAAGTTTAACTGCAGCGGAACAAGCAATCCATTAAGAGAGTCAAGTAGAAAATAAACTCTACTATCTTTTATGATTTAAAAGATTTTCCAACACTGTGATCGCTGGGACTCAGCTTAATAAAATAATCCACATCATCGAATCACCCCTGCACTACGGCCAAGGATATTCGTATATTCATTAATGGTCATGATCATGCCAACAACTGTCCATCAATGCACTACGGGCCAATGAGGACTTTTACCACATCATTTGAAACATTACGGTCATGATTACACCGAATAATCCCTGGTCATAATCATACCAAGTCCATCTATGCACTACAGGCCACAGATGACTTTCAACATAATATAAACATGAGGATGATGACAATGATATAAGAATTCAATAAAACAAGTTCAAGAATTAATTTATCCAAGAATTAACAACGTCCAAATTGCCAACATGATACTACTTTGTGGAGTAAAATTCAAGAATGATCAGGAGAATATTTTCATGAATAGATACTAGATGAAGCGCAAATGTCAAGGATATTCCACAAATTTCATAGAGTATAGAAGTCAAAACTTAACCAACTGAGTATAATAAAGAATGGAATAACAAAAGAAATCACCATGCATGCGATAGACCGCACAGACAAGTTATTCCAACAGAATAATAAATAATGGAACCAGGTCCGGCGTAAACGCACAGACATGATATTCCGACAGAATAATAATAAAAACAGAACCAGGTCCGGTGTAAAACACGCAGACAGGATGTTCCAACAGAATAATAATAAAAACGGAACCAGGTCCGGTGTAAAACACACAGACAGGATGTTCCAACAGAATAATAGAAGAATGTCACCAAGTATAGGGTAGACCGCGTATACAGGTTATTCCAACAGAATAATGGAGTAACAACAGCTCTCTTCATGAATAAGAAAGAATAACACCCCTTACCGTTTTAAAGAAGAGCTGAAGTAAGGAAGTAGTTAAGTAGTAGAATACTCTTCTTCTCTCTCTCTATAGTTTCTCTCTATAGTTTCTCTCTCTAGAGTTCCGTGAATTCGTAAGAAATAATGAAGGAATGAGCTGCTATTTATAGAAAAATAGAATGCATAGTAACTAATACATGAACGGTCCAGATTGATTACTTTAATCTGACGGTCCATATTTAAAGAAAAATCTTTTAAATAAAATATAATATATTCTATTTATAGAATAACTTTAATAAAGTATTTTGTTTTATATAAAAAGATGTTTCTGTTTTATTACGTTAATAATACGAATAAAACAAAACGTCATTATCGCTAAATAATTCATATTATTAACTGACAATAATGGAATTAAACTGAGTGACTTCTCACATAAGCATTAATAATCAATACCGTGTGCTACTATGCAACCACACGTATTACTGTACTTTTACTACCGAGTAGTTCAACAGTAACAATGGTAAAACTTCCGCCGTTATTTTTAATAAAATATTTTTGTCGTTTTCTCAATCCGACAATAATTTCGTTGTGGGGTCCACCAATGATTGTGTCGTTGTACGAATATTCCATGTTAAAACGAATATTCCCCGACCAATCGAATATTATATAACAACTTGCGTACTTTGTAAAATTTATAAATATTACCCACAACTATAACATTATATCAAATTAACTCCATAATATTCAAAAATGATATTTATAGAAAATTCATCTTTATTTATAAAAGTTGGGGTCTTACATGAACTGTTTGCTCATTTTACAGCCTTAATTGATGGGGTGCTTGTTTAGAGTTGAATGGCTGAATCGGTCAGTTATTCAGTGTATTTGTTTTGAATAAAAATCGTCTGAATAGTTATATCGGTTAGATTTTTGGGTTGAATGGTCAATTGTAATTTTTTTGACTGAATGGGCGGCTGAATTAAGTATTTATATTTAACTTTTTTACAATATTAATTATTATATTAAGTAATATTAAATAAATTTATAATAATTTTTGAATTTTTTGCAGAGGGGTAAAATAATAAAAAATTGTTATTAAAATATTTCAGACATGTCAATTATCAAACAATAATTTTCATTAAGTATTCAAAATTCTACTTCATTCATTCAGATTACTTAAACATTTAAAACAATTTCATTAAGTTTTATCAAACACCCCTGAGTCCCAATTATATACTTATTTTTAAAAATGTGTTCATTTCAAAATTTATTTATTATACTTTTAAAGGATTTCACGCTCTTTAAAATTTTATATGTTCTATTTTTGAAATATTCACTTTCTCTTTCTAAAATTTTTACATTTTTACCTTCTCTCTCTAAAATAAAACTTTTAATGAATTGAAATACAGGACAACCTTTATGATATTTTGGAAGTACTTTTTTTTTCTTTCAATAAGCCCTTTAGTAAATATAATATTTTTTTAATTGTAAGACTTGTTGTTAAATTGAAAATGTTATAAATTGAACTGAATTATTTCATTTAGACCACGCTAATTTCATTGGATGGGGATCTATGAATATTTTGTAGCCTTTACGGCTCTCCTTGGACTTAAATAGTGAGCAATTTAAACTAATAAACATGCTGATAAAAAAATATATAAGTGATTGTTTCGGTTTATGGAAATGGGATTAGAAACACAACAATTATTTTGATTTGAGGAAACGGTATTATTTACTTATTATTTTAGAGAGAGAAATTAAAAAATATATATTTTTGTTAATTAAAGAGAATATGAGAAATCTACATATACCATAATTTATAAATATGTTAAATTTTGATATATTAACCTAGATGTAGTGTTCAAATTAATAAACAAATTATTCATGAGTTTTGCATAATTGAGTTCAAGTTTCTTTATTTATAATAAAAAATAATATATTTAATTATTATAATTAAAAAATATTTAAAAACTTTAGTTCTTCAATTGGGTGTCTTTTATTCCCAGAGTCCCGTGACAATTTTTTTGGACGGGATTATTGGACATGTCTAATTTATTTTTTCTCTTTTGAATTCTAAAAAATGTATTGTATTTATTTTAACTATAATATTTATAGTTGTCTGTACAACACTATTTTTTATATGTATCCAAATTACACTTAAAATATTATATTCTATAAAAATTACAGTTGAAATAAATATTACTCCCTCCGTTTCTTAATATAAGTCGTTTTAGAGTTGTGCACAAGTATTAAGGAAATGATTGATAACATTAAATATAATATCAATTGTCTATATTGTCCTTGTATTAAAAAAAGAGAGTGTTATTTATTAGATACAAAATAATGAGAGAACCAAAATTATATTTATTACTTGAGGTAATAAAAAAAAAATAATTAATACTTACTTAAAATTCTCAAACGACTTATATTAAAAAATAAAAATAATTCATTAAAACTGGAGAATATATATTTTTTGCGGACAAAAAAAAAAAAACTTAAACCGGTCTAATTTTTCGGTCAAAAAACCATGTCCCCTAGACTTATTGTTATTCCCATCATCACTATTTTATAAGTCGGTGAAATTGAGTAGTGTTCGTGGAACATAACGCTGACAAGGCAGTAAAATTGGTGGAAAAGGTGACGTGTCCAAAAGCTGACGCCTGGACACCGTCGCAAGCCAACATGTGGACAATCACTCTTTTCCGACACACTTTCCACTTGTACCCAAAATTAGCTGCCTCCGCGGCCCACCAATACCGCGGATCCTGTAGTATTTTAAACGAACCAATAGTAATGTGCCATGTGTAACTCTCACCTGTCTTACCATTTCTAGTTGAGTCTGATAAACGTTATCTTCTCATTCCATTGGCTCCTTATCTCCACGTGTCGATTTGGTTGGATTCTCTCCCCCTACTACTAATCCTTAAATTAAGCTGTCGTAATCGGACCCTATCTCCGTGAGATTTGGGTCGGTCGAAAAGTGCTTTACCCGACTTTTTATTTTGTTTTTTTTTAACAGATCAATCGCCCACCTACCAAAAAAAAAGAAGAAGAAAAAAAATAATATATATATCGATAAATATATGAAAATAGTTAAAAATTTATGGGTTAAAATAAAATAAATTATGATAGAATCATTTTTTTTTTACTATCTCATATATACATCGCAATTATAATTTTGTTAAAAAATTTTACATAGTAATAAATATAATTAATTAGAAAATCATGATCTTCGAATTAATTAATGGTATATATTTTATAAGTCATTAATACTACTAAATGGAGTACTATAAAATTAATTTTTTCCTGATATTATTAAGAATAAATCTATTACATTAAAGGAAACTTGATCTCCGCTAAATAAGGGGCATGTTATTGTCAACAAATTACCATTTGATTCTCAAATTAATTCATTTTGGTAAGGACGTAAGCAAGTTTACACTAATAATAAATAAAGTATTTTTTTTATTATTAAATATAAAGAAATCAAAAGTTTTAGGCAAAAAGTTAAATAAATCATGAAATGAGAACATATGTTTTTTTTATATACTTTTTAGTCATTTTTTAAACCAATTTACTTGAGGGGAGAAATTGAAAACGGTTGCATTTCGGGTCCTGACAAAGTGAGAATGAATACCCGAACCAACTAAAATATAGCGGGTTGTAAAAAGCAACCTTTTGAAGTCCAAAAAAATGGCCATTTTGAAGAGAACAATATATACACAAACACCACGTCCCAATCTGCAGAATTAAACAAGAAAAACAGAATTTTTCTTGGCGGAGAAACTAGAAAAGCCGTTGGATTCTGAAAGAGTTTAGACTTTTAGTGGGTCATATTATTGTGAAGGTGAGTGTTCTTTTTGTGGCCATTGTTTGTTTGTTTTTTGTATGGGATGATGATGATGATGATGATGATGATGCCTTAAAATCCAGCTTCAACCACAATTGGAGCTTCTTTTGAATGGGTAAGGCCACTACACCAAGGTTGGTTGTTTCTTATTCCTCTGTTGCTTTCCATTATCTATTGTTAATTTTTTAATTGAACTTTTGTATATGCATCAATTATGGTGCTTTCTGAAGATAACATTTACGTGTGGTAGTTGAGTATATTATAATCCAGTTGACTAAAAATAGTAAGCACCCATTACCCAAAGAAGATTGATAAACTGTTTAGTCTTATTCTATTTTGTATGCTCTTGATATACACTACTAGTTTTTAATAGATTCGTAGACACTCCATTTTAGAGATACAAAGTAGTTCTGTTAATGATACGTTCTTTTTGTTTCTTTAGTTTGATTTTGGGTTTATATTGCTGAATGTCCAGAAAAAAAGCTTTCAAAAGCTCAAGAATTCAGCTTCGATTGGTTTGATTATATAAGCTATTTGACTTGGTAGTGGGCTATTTATCATCTTTTCCCAACAAGGTGAAGTGGGCTTTGTTTAAAGCACCTAGACTTTAGTGGGTTTGTGTTATTTAAAGCGGAACTGAAGAAAGAAACCAAAAGGAGGAGGGCAATATTTTAAAGTTGTTTACAACACCGAAGCACCGATTCCAACATGTCAGTTGCTCTGCTGGGGGTTGTTTCGCACAATTATGAGATTTCCAATGTTTTTGGGTCCTTGGAAAATGCCCGAGAGGGAAGCCGGCTACTAGATTCATCAAGGTTGATTTCCCGGGATAAGAATTTGTTGTGTACTGGTAGACTCAAGAAGGGTGAGATACATAAGTGGAGTTCTTGTTCTCTCAATGCTGAATTAAGGTATTCATGCTTGGGTAGCTCAGGGTTAGAGAATGGTAGTAAATATCCTATACATTCGAGTATGGTAGTGAATCCGGCTGGAGAAATGACGGTGTCATCAGAGCAAAAGGTTTATGATGTGGTTCTAAAGCAAGCGGCGTTGGTTAAAAAGCAGTTGAGATCGAAAGAGGATTTAGATGTCAAACCGGATATCATTCTTCCAGGGACCCTGACCTTGTTGAGTGAAGCTTATGACCGCTGTGGTGAAGTCTGTGCTGAGTACGCCAAGACATTTTACTTGGGTTAGACTTCTATACCCATTCTTTAATTATAGAGAATTTATGGAGGTACAAATTGTTGGAAATATAGCTTAATATTTGTTTCCCTTTTTTCAGGTACGCTACTGATGACACCTGAGAGGCGGAGAGCAATCTGGGCAATATATGGTAAGTCAATGGCTTACCAATTTAGTCAGAGCAAGTTTTCTTTGCAGCACATTTGAGTAGAAATGAAATTTTAGAGGGGTTTGATTATATACCATTGGCTTATATGTATGGTGTTATGATAACTCCAGGTTATGAAGGAAACTGATAAATTTAGTGAGCTTAATGAACAATATTATGTGTTAACCTTCTCTATGATAAACACAGTAGTCATGGTTTCCAAACTTACCGGTTCTTGCCTATGTGAAGAACAGCTGCTAGTTTGTAATCTTCTCTGAGGTCCACATATTATTTGATGATTAGCAGCATAAATTGAGAATAACCATGTTGAAATCATGAGAGTTTGTAAGTTACCTTGTCTAGATTGGGCATGCTGAATCATCCAATTTGATATCAAAAATCTTTCTTGTTGTTAAGTTATAAAGTCTGAATTGTTTCATATTCATTTTTTCCATATGTAGCCTGTCCTTTAAATGTAATATTTACTTTCCCAAAATCAAGTATTTTATTCAAATTTAATATTATTATGCTGGTACACCGGTTCCACTAATTGGTTCACTAATCGGTTTCTTCCAGGTTTCATACTTGAGGAATATTTGTATTTAACTTTGACTTTTGATTATAATTTTCCAATTCATTAAATCTAAAATGGAAATTGAAAAGTTAGGTAGACAGTTTTCTTTTTCTCTTTTTGTTTTTATATATTTGTAGCATTTGGGGAACCACTTCTGGAGTTTCTGGCCTTCTGGGAACAGCAATCAATATTTCTTTAATCCATTTTCAAGCACACCAGAACGGGATTATCTTACTAGTTAAATGATTTTATACATAGGAGTACATAAGACCATATTTTGAAGTATCATTACATCCACACGATAATTTTTGGCAAAATTGAACTGCTCCTTCTGAAAAATAATTTTATCTTGATTCTTGAAGTAGTATCAGAATATAATGAGAAAATTACATACATATGAAATGGCCCTAGATCGTAACTCCAATTATTGGCTAGACTGCTGGGTAATACTTTGAAGAAAAAAAACGAGCTATTTGACAGTACTCCCTATGGTTTGATGCACAGTGGCCCTGATGATGGTTTGAATTCAAATTCACTATATATCATGGTATCATTTGGCCTTTGTGGTGAGATTGATATTGGCTACCATCAAAATTATTTTCTAAAATAATCTCAAACATAAATGGAATATATGACTATGATGCTGTATATATAATTGTATATAGAAACCCCTACTTATCAATTAAAAAATAGAAGATAGAAATGAATACTGAAATCCCTACACTGACACAGAAATCCGTACCTCGTCACATAAATTTCATCATTCTAAGTATGGTTTGTCATGGTATGCTTTCTTTCATCTACATATATTCTTGGTGTCTATTTTCTAGCCTGAAATAATTATTGCTAGTATCATAATATTCTACCATGTATGGATACAATACACATAAAAAAAGAAATCTACTTGTTTAATCCTCCATTTCTCACTTTTCTCTGTTCATACAGTGTGGTGTAGGAGAACGGATGAACTGGTTGATGGACCTAATGCATCACATATTACTCCTTCAGCTTTGGACAGATGGGAATCAAGACTGGACGATCTTTTCAAGGGGCGTCCATTTGATATGCTAGATGCTGCTTTATCAGATACAGTTACCAAGTTTCCTGTTGACATTCAGGTTAGTGTATTGATATTTATTAACAGCCCTATAAATTTTCATTTCATGGATTTATACTGACACTAAAGTTGCTTGAGGTTAATCGTGAATCAACTTCCAGAACCATTAAGTTCGGAGTAATATTTGCGATTCTCTGTCTGATCTCAACATAGGGGAATCATAGCCAACTTTAATTGATTTCTACTTCAATTTCAGATTATAATCCTGCCATATTATAACATCTTTATCATCGACATTTCTCCTTATCCTGATACAGAGCCTTCACCACCAAGCCTGCATAATAATGTTGAGGCATCTAGAGATTTAAGTGGGGCAACATGTTCCATACTAGTGAGGCATGTGCCTCATGAACAATATCCTTTTTAGCCTTGCTCTTTGTGTTAGCCTCAATAAGTGGTGAAATTTTATTGTAGTTTTTATTAGTCATTATCCCTATTAAATCGAATGCAAGCCTTGAGCCGAATCAGATAGATTTTTTCGGGTTTTCTGCACTTCTCCTGATGATTTTCAGCTATTTATGCTCTAGTTTAAGGTTTAAGGATGCAGGTCTTGAAAATATAGACTGATTTTGTATATCTCATTAATCTGAACTGCTTACAAATCCTGCACCTCTTTGTCTTCTTTTCAGCCATTCAAAGATATGATTGATGGAATGAGGATGGACCTTAAGAAGTCGAGATACAAAAACTTTGATGAGCTATATCTTTATTGTTATTATGTTGCTGGTACTGTTGGATTGATGAGTGTTCCAATTATGGGTATTGCACCTGATTCACAGGCTACTACAGAGAGTGTTTATAATGCTGCTTTGGCATTGGGGCTTGCTAATCAGTTGACTAACATACTAAGGGATGTTGGAGAAGAGTAAGTACTGTAAAAAACTAAAAACTGATCCCGCAAGTCTTTTAAGTGTTAGTTTCATTGTCTTTCACTTGCTGCTTTACAAAGCAAGAAAAGAGGGCAGCTCATGAGTTATATGGAAGTCTAACGATCATCTACCCGCAAGTACCAAGTAGCATACATACTCTAGTGACGTGATTCAGTCTTTCAAATCATAATCCCTTGAGATTTTCAAGATATATTATTACTGTTGATATGTTTTGTCCCACGTTGAGTACCTTGAGAAAATATGTCTAGTATATAATGACTTGTGCCAACTCTTCTCATAACCAATTGGTTTTGACTTAGAGGGTTTGATGTCTTTATATACTAAACTTTTTATTAATTTAACATGGTATCAGATCAGGCCTAATTAAACAATACTCTTCTTATACACTAACTAGCTGACACCAACATGCTTTTTTGTCTTATTTTATATAATATTTTTGTTTTGCTGCAGTGCCAGGAGAGGAAGGGTTTATCTACCACAAGATGAACTGGCGCAAGCAGGTCTTTCTAATGAGGATATATTTGCAGGAAAAGTGACAGATAAATGGAGGAACTTCATGAAGAAGCAAATTAAGAGGGCAAGGATGTTTTTTGACGAGGCAGAAAAAGGTGTGACAGAGCTCAGCTCAGCTAGTAGATGGCCAGTAAGTAGTTCACAATCTCTATTTATTTGCAACAGCTAAAATTGAAGACTTATCCTTGGCTATAACGAAAATCGAGAAAATAAAAGATACCTTCGATTCTCATAACACTGGGTTGAAGTTCTCATTGCAGAAACAGTAATAGTAATTTGTTCATAAAAGAAATAATATTTGTGTCTTAGCTAGCTATGTATGCGCTGATCCTCGTCTCTTGCAGGTATGGGCATCACTGCTGTTGTATCGTCAAATATTAGACGAGATTGAAGCCAACGACTACAATAATTTTACGAAGAGGGCTTATGTGAGCAAACCCAAGAAAATACTTGCTTTGCCGGTAGCATATGCAAAGGCATCCAGAGCGGGTTCTCCAATGGTAAAGGCACCATGAACATCAAATTCTAAATATAAACAATGATATAATTGTAGAAAAAGGCAGGCAGGCAGGCAGGCAGGCAGGCAAATTATGTGCATCTTTACTCTTGGTTGGTTTCATTTCATCTCTCTTTTATTGTCATGGCTGGCAAGTTAAAGTTGACGTTATTAGGGAGACTTGGGGAGAAAAATAATTAGTATTTTTATTCAATATTATTACACAGAGCTAGCAAACCATTTCAATTATGAAAACGTTTGTGGTCTCGAAAGTTTTGTCGTAATAATGTCTGAAATTAATGCATGGTTGAGTACATTTTTTTGTGATTGATTATTAGAAAGTATCATTTATCTTATTTAATACTGTATTATAATAGTGCCGTATTATTTGAGACATATTTGGAGTAAAATAAAAAAAATTGATCTTTAATAAAACCTGAAAATCTAAACCACACATAATTAAATATTTTGGTGACAAAAGAACGATTAATAACGTGATTGGCTTTAATAATGTTTGATTCAAAATACTTGACAAATCTACATAAAGTATTTTAACAGTAATGCAAGTAACAACCATACTACAATAGTGAATACAAAAAAGAATTAATTCTATCTTCTGCGTTTAGTCAAGTAACAAATTTAAAACATAACCATATTAACATCGTCAGACATTCTTTTTGTTTTTGGCTCATAAGACGTTATTACTAAAATAAATGTTGAATTAGAATATTTCAATAACACTAAATGATGAATTGAAATAAAAATTAATTTAATAGCATTAAATGTTAAATTGAGATGATGAAAATAGTAACAAAAATAATACCGAAACATGCAAGTACCAAAATCTAATAAAGTTATATATTCCTTAATAAATATTATTTGAAACAAAAATAAAAATTGAGACGCCAATGATCCATGAATCATGATCGGAGTAGCTAATTGTCCATGCCTTTCTGCTATATGTAATTAATTTTTAGTTGTACGAAAATCCATGTGTTTCATGAACTAAATAATGTCAAGAAATTTTTCAGTTGCCATGTTGATTCTGGGCAAAGACAAGCCCACCACATTGAAAATATATATATATAAATATAGAACTGATCAGGTCCGGGAGTCCGGACCTGATCAAATCGGACCAATTTATTGTTTTTTTTGCTTTTTTTTTAAAACAACTAATAAAAAATTTAATATTTTATGGAACTGAAATTTTTCCATAATACAATGTTTTGGACGTGTTTTGGATACTTATATTAAAAAATAGTGGTACAGTCTGCACAGACTGTACCACCATGTTTTGTTATACGTACCCAAATCACACCCAAAACACTGTATTATGAAAAAATTTCAATTCCATAATTTTTATTTATTTTTTTTAGTTGTTTTAAAAAAAAATTAAAAAAAATCCGGATTTTGGTCCGGTCCGGTTGTCCGAACCTGATCCAGACTCTCTCTCTCTCTCTATATATATATATATGAAAAAATGTATGTACATAGTTGTGTATTACATAGTCGGCTATTATGACAGTTTTTTGGGCTACAGCGACGGTTTCACCCGTCATCGTTGCTATTCTGAACTATGGCGATAGTTTACCATCGATATAACTCAAAAAATCCATCTCATAACCCTACTGTGTATATCCAGCTGTGTATATATGTTGGTACTAACGCAGGAAAATACAAACATCTTTTTCACAATAATATGTGAGTTATATGTTTGGGTGTAGGGGTATAAGCCCATAAATTCCATAAAGTTAATTGGGCCCATTTAGTTTGAAACCAACACTATAAAAGAGAGTTGAAGTTGGTCTACAAAAGTCTCTGTTAAGTTTTATTTAAACCCGATTTGTCTGAATATGCATAACAACGGTGTAACCTAAAATAATACTCTCTCCGTTCTAAATTATAAAAATAATATTAATTTTTTAAAAATTAATATAATATGTTTTTAAAATTTAAAATAGACATGATTTATTTAAATTTTGATACAATAAATCTTATAATTAATAGTATTTTTAAAATAATTTATAATATTCATAATTATATTGACTTAAAGTAAATGTATTCATGTCAATTTTGAATTTAAAAATGGTTAAAATTGACATTCAAAACATCAATATTGGTCCTTGTAATTTAGAACGGAGAGAGTAAAATTTACTTTTTATAGCAGAATTGTATAATTCAGTTCGAATTATTCGAGAAATGTGTGTACGTTGATTTGACCAAGTTATTAAGTTGAGATTTCACCGTATTTAAAAAGTTCCCGAACAGAATTATATGATTCAGTCCACGTCGACCGGAGTCTGTCGGAGTGTATATCTATGTTAATTGAGCCTATAAGCAAATTAAATCATCTTTTTACTTAAAAACTTGAGCTTTTATGTTGAAACTCCATCACAATGTGAAATCAGTTCAATTGATGTTGATCACTTAATAATAATATATCTCTGGTAAATCAGTTGTTTGAATTTCCCATATTATGATATGGATTATGTAGTAATAAAGAGTAACATTAGTCTTTATTTTATTAAATCTACTATAAAGTGTTTGATTTAATATTGTTAATTCCATCATTAATTTGATACACTTAATAAGGTGGTCAATCAGCTCCTTTAATTTCCCATATGATATGGATTATGTAGTGGTAAAGTGGTCACGTAATTGACTGGACTGGCTGCTCTGTGACTGTGACTGTGACTGTGAGAGAGCCATCGTCTCAACATAAAAAGGATGGCTTCTTTTTGGTATTCAAATTATAAAAATAAACAAAGTTTTGGGTAATAATTGCTACTTTTACTTTGCAAAGAGTGGATATTAAATATATATAAATGTGGTGGATATATATATATATATATATATATATATATATATATATATATATATATATATATATATATATCTTGCTTAAACTCTAGATACAAAAATAAAAATTAAATAAGTCGCTGATCAGAGAAATAAAAATAATTGGAACGTTAATCACGAGTTAAATAAAAATAATTGGTCCAATGAACTGAATTATTTCATAATTAGTCGCGGATCAGAAAAATAAAAATAAATAATAAATAAATTCAAACGTAGTTACGTACTCCCTTACTGAGGAAGTGAAAATTAATTATTACAAGTGAAAACCTTCTATATATATATATATATATATATATATATATATATATATATATATATATAGTACACACAAACATATATATAAATATATATGAGTAATTTAGATCGAAATAGCTGCTTCATCAGGATGTGTTATATATAGTACTCCACTTGTTAATTTTTTCTGGTTAAACATGTGTTAATTAGTTCAATACGTTACACATAAATTATTTCACATGAAAGATCACACACAACACCAGAAACGTAATTGTCAAGTAAATATATTTGTTTAGAGCACAACACTTAGTTATTTTCTTCTTCTTAACTATTTGGGTTACATATGCTATTTGGGTTACATATGCTTGAAACTATAGCTACTTTCTGCGTGTGTATATATACATATACATATATATATATATATATATATATATATATATATATATATATATATATATATATATATTGTAGCGGAATTGTACGATCTATTCCACATCAATTCATTATCATGCAACGCACACCTGTGTAGACGGGCCCAATAAGCATGTTGGACCACCTCCTTACCTAAAAGGTTAACCTATTAGGTTGAGGCTCTAACATACTTATTAACCCATCTACACTCTTGAATTTATCCGATGTGGGATTCATGTGAAATATCCCAACAATCTCCACCTTTCACTTGAATACCCATCACAAGTATCATTCTAGAGTATTCACCATTTTTAAGCACAACTTCTTTGAATCCTTCAAGAGCTTTGCTCGACTCTAATACTACACCACGCCAGCCGCAAACGTGTCTCAGCAGTTTCCTAGAGCCATCCTGAGCCCTGCTCCACCCGATTCAAATACTTCACCTTTGAGTCCCTTCAAGAGCTTTGCATAACTCTAATATTACTCCACCACGCCCGGGGCAAACGTGTCTCAGTAACTTCCCTAAAGCCTTCCTAAGCCTGCTCCACCCGACTCAAATCATCCCGTGCTCTACCTGATTCAACTCTATTTACTCCACCCACGAGGCCTGCGAATTGTACCTTCGTGCACTCCCTTCGCACCTTGGAGTTGATACTTGGACTTTATTTGCTCCACCCAAGAGGCCTGCGAATTTTTACCATCGCACTCCCCTCGTACCTTGGAGTTGTTACTTGGGCCCATCGAACCATGAGCTCTGATACCATTATCTGTCCTGAGGCACTTAATTCTTTTCCCTGTTTGATTTTCCACTTCAGCTTTCCACACCCTGAACTTATCGAAGACCTCAGACTTGTGTCGCATGAAGTACACCCAAACCTTTCTCGAAAAATCATCGATGAAAGTCAAGAAATACAGCGATCCCGCTTTCGAAGCTACTCTCACTGGCCCCCATACATCAGAATGCACATAGTCAAGTTTTCCATTAGTTTTGTTCACCGCACTCTTAAACTTTACCTTACACTGTTTTCCCAAGACACAGAATTTGCAGAAGTCTAGCTTGCACGACTTTATCCCTTTCAGCAGCTTTCTCCTATGTAATTCCAGCATCCCACGTTCTCCCATATGCCCTAATCGCATATGCCATAGTGTAGTATCATCAATATCTTCCGCTGTAGTGGTAGCAGCTCCACCTACAACTGTACTCCCTATCATCCGATAGATATTCCCGTTAACCTTAGAACCTTTCATTATTACCAGGGCACCCTTTGTCACTCTCATGGCTCCACCACCAGTTTTGAACTCGCAGCCATTAGAGTCTAGAGTTCCCAATGAAATCAAATTCTTCCTTAAACCTGGAATATGCCTCACCTCAGCCAGAGTCCTTACAACACCATCGAACATCCTTATCTTCACTGTGCCTATCCCAATGACGTTGCACGAAGCATCGTTACCCATTAGAACTGTCCCACAGTTGACCGACTTGTAGGTGTCAAACCACTCCCTGTTAGGTGACATGTGAAACGAACATGCTGAATCCAAAATCCATGAGTCTGTCACGTCCGTGTTTGTTGACACTGACAACATATCTCCATCATCCGATGATTCCTCCACGACGTTTGTCGATTTTGTAGATTCAGTTTGTTTCCCTGTTCCTTCACCCTTATTCTTATATAGACAATCCCTTTTGAAGTGCCCTGTCTCGCGACATCAAAAACACTTACCCTCCTTTGGCCTAGGAGTCTTGCCCCTCGACTTAGATTTCCACTGCGTTCCTGGTTTCCCTCTATCCGATTTTCTGCCACGTTGCTCTCCACCTTTTACCATCAACCCTTCACCCGAAATACTCTCGGATTGTTGTTTTCGCTGGTTAAACATTAGTAGAGCAGAAGTGACTTCTTCCAATTTCAGAGTTTGTTTTCCCCATAAGAGGGTCGTCACAAGATTCTCCATGGAGCCCGGTAGAGAACACAATAACATCAACGCCTGGTCTTCTTCCTCGAATTTCACTTCGATCCTTAGCAAGTCACTAATTGTTTGATTGAACGTGTGAATATGTTGAGTAAGCTCCGAACCTTCAATCATCTTCAGCCCAAACAACTTTTGTTTTAGAAACAATTTATTCGTCAACGACTTTGACATATACCTGGAATCCAATTTACTCCATACACCCGATGGCGATTCATCACCGATCACGTGATACATAACCTCGTCTGCTAGACACAAACGAATTGTACTTACCGCCTTCGCTTGGAGTTCATCCCAGTCATCCGTCGTCATAGAATCCGGTTTCTTCTTTAACGCCTTTACCAATCCTTGTTGCACCAACAGATCCTTTACCCTCTGTTGCCATATCCCAAAATTCTTAGTCCCATCAAACTTCATCACATCAAACTTTGTTACCGAAGAATTTGATGACATCGTCACTACGTGTTACACCTATGCTCTGATACCAATTTGTAGCGGAATTGTACGATCCATCCCACATCAATTCATCATCATGCAACGCACACCTGTGTAGATGGGCCCAATAAGCATGTTGGACCACCTCCTTACCTAAAAGGTTAATCTATTAGGTTGAGGCTCTAACATACTTATTAACCCATCTACACTCTTGAATTTATCCGATGTGGGATTCATGTGAAATATCCCAACATTTATATATATATATATATATATATATATATATATATATGTATATGTATATTGGTTGAATACTGAAAATCGATCTTGTGATCAAATTAACTGAGTTTTTTCCTATTTGATTCTCTTGTTTCATAACCAGTACAAAATGGCGAGTAAAAAAAAACAGCTAGTCATTTTCAAAATTAGAGATAGAATTTGACTTTTGAAGTCAAGCTACGACATATTAAATTTTAAAATTGGTATAACTCATAAAAATTTAAAATGAAATTAATTTGTGATTAATAATTTTTGTTATATACTATACAATTATAATTAATTATTGTATCAACTAAAATTAAATAAATTTACATTAATTTAAAGTTTAATATAATATCGTTGACATCAAAAATCAAATTGTATCTCTAATTTAGGGACGAAGGGAGTATCATTTATGATATTCTAGTATTTATGTAATACTTCAAATTTTATGAGAAAAATTATTTACTGTAGGCTTTAATCCTAGGAACACAATGACATGAGTAGTGTTATAATAATAGGATCACATATACGCACACAGACGATAGAGAATTAAGAAGAGATTTGGGTACACACGCACACACGCACACAAGAGATTTACGTGGTTCCCCAATTTGGCTACTCCACATGCGACGGCTAGTTGTTTATTGATGATTCATTGGTTACATAGAGCTTTACAATAGATAGTATATATACCTACTAATCTTATTCCAACCCTACTTCATATTATGGTGAATTACCCATAATACCCTTTCCAATTAACAACCCACAAAACAGAGTTGTCGACGCAGCGCGGCCCGCGCTGCTCTAAGGCACGCCACAACGCGCCCCGCGCTACTAGCCCAGACTGTCTCTCAAACACAGCGCGTCCCGCGCTCCAAACAGGCGTTACCCAGCGCGCCCCACACTGTCATAGGCGCACTATCATAGCAGTACCACACCGCGGGGGGTGAAGCCCCCCGCATCCCCCCGCAACCTTCGGTGCCACTCCGCTCCGTTTCGCTACGCTCCGCTCCGTTATGCTACGCTCCGCACTAGCCTTTTTCCAATGACTTCTTTATTATGAGTTACAAGTTCCCAACAAGTAGCAACTGCATTTACCATTTTGGAAGCATTTTGTTTAGCTAAAAAACATAATTTATATATAATGTACATGTGGTTTAATTAATGTGGCCGTTTATCAAATTGTATATCTAATTTTAAAATAAATAAATATTATTATTATTGCTAATTAAATTAACTTTTTATAGTCATTTTTATTTATATACCGAATTGCGGATGGAGTATCAGCTACCCCATTTGCATGATTTATAATTTATGAGAAACATGCAATTAATTAAATTTATTAATTCCGCATCTTCCAAGCAAATTAACTACTGGGCTTCTAGTTGCAGCTAAGAAATTAATTTTGTTATACAAAAGAAATGCAGAGAAATTTAATAAAAGTTCTTTTTGTTTCGTTGACGACTCCGTTGACTTTCTTTTTCTCTTTCCTCTTAAGTACTTGGATTTATATATATTTTCCTTGTGATTTCTACGTTGGAGAACATTGAACAAAAAAAAATACCGACAGTTTGCTAGACTTGTTGGAAAAAAAAAACAGAAGAATATTGTGATCCACGACCTTCAAACAAAGTTCATATATATATATATATATATATATATATATATATATATATATATATATATATATTCAATGTTTTATGTCGACTATTTAATTGTCAATTATATAGATAAATATTAGCGGTGACTTGTTTGAAGCATGCATAATAAGTAGGACCCTCCTATAATTCATACTAATTTTATATATTGATAACTTTGAAATTATAAGTCGGTGTAAATTTATCTTAATACATAGTAGGACTCATAGAGAAAATGATATATATTATAAATGTTTAGGTTGATTTTTTGGTTACCAGTTAATGGTTTCCCTTATAGAGATAAATATATTAAGTATGACCCTCTTGTAATTATATCAAATTTGATATATTTCTATATTTTGCAATTATAATTTAACTCAAACTTGTTGGAATACATAACAAGACTTGATTAATAATTTCATTTTCTATTTTAATTAATCTATCCTATATATAATAAGGAACACAGCAAAAACTTAACTGAGTTAATTGGTTTTTTTGGAGTCAGGAACAAATTTCGGGTCAAATTCTAAGGACCTAATAGTATATATTTGGGTCATCTTAGTCCATCCTAAGCTAACCTAAAGGGTCACTTGAAAATACTATTGATAGTAACTTAAATTCTTAAGTACATACAAATACTTTTCATATTTTTCGATGTGAGAGCGAGATATATATTACATACGACCGGCCAATTAAAGAGGTAAGATGCACGGTTAATATTGAGATGTGTTGGGTTTGAGTCTCATCCATATGATATGAGTTTGTTTTTTTCTTTTACGTTACTCTTTTTATAATGTGAGGCTTAAATAATTATTGATATTGTAATATTAATTATTTATTGGATTATGATAATGCCTAAAATTAGGCTTCAAACATTTGATTTATTTCTGTTAATGTACGGAACAATTATTGTATTCTTCTATCAATTGCAACAGATATTTATAAATTTAATATTCCCTCTGTATTAGCATAAAAGTTATGATTGATTTTTTGTGTATATTAAAAAAGATAATAAAATGATAAAATTATTTTTATTTAAATTTTTATTTAATTATATAATTTTTTGTACATGACTAATTATGTAAATTATTATAAAAATAAATTATTTAAGATAAATAAACATTTTAACTTTTAATTATTTAAAATAGTAATAAAAATTTATCCTGAGACGGATATGAAATATATTTCAGTCTCTTTTTGAATTGGTTAAAGAAAAAAAGAATTGATCATAGCACTCTTAAGCAGATTGATCGTAGAATTGATCACATCAGTCATTTATATGCAATTTTAGGCGGAATGTACTCTCTCTCTCTCTCACAACATTGATTATACGGCTAATAATCGTTATTGTCATAAATAATTTTAAATATTATTCCCTCCATTCCATAATAATTGACGTTATAGAGAGTTCAAAATTTCTCAATATATTTGATGTTTTCAAGTTTCTAGGAAGTATTAAGTATTAATTATAATTTTTTCTTTATTGCCCTTAACAATATGGAGTATTTCATTTATCTAGACAACTATATGGAGTACATCTTTTCTTAATTAATACAAGGGTAATTGTGGTAATACATATCAATCTTAATGACAAAATTGGAGTAATAAATGACTTCCTTAATAAGTGTGAAAACCTTCAAAACGTCAATTATTTAGGGTGGAGGGAGTATATAGTTAATAAAAAAAATTAATTAACTAACATATACTCCATTCGTTTTATAATATATGACGTTTTAGAGTTGTGCACAAGAATTAAAAAAATATTTGGAATTCATTAAAAATAGTATCAATTGTCTATAATACCCTTAAATTCTCATTTATTACCATATTTATCTCATACTCTCTCTCATCTGTAACATTTTTTCATGAGTGGTAATTTTAGAAAGATTATAATTAATTCTCATAGATTTTTTAAAATGTCAATAATTTGGGACAAATAAAATCACTTAAAACGTTATATATTATGGGACAGAGGGAGTATATAATTAATTACATGACTGGTTTTAAAAACTCCGGGATCAGCGTGTAATTAAGTTGCGAGTTATTAGGGCAGATTTTGAATCGTTAGATTGTATTATTCCACCGCTCGAGATTAACTTATCTGATCAGGATGAGAATATGACTTTTTGGGTCGCATCCTCAAGATCCTTCAGTAACAGTACCAGCAGGTATCAAGTGCTGAGTTAGTCGAGGGTATCATCATATATATTGCCTGAAAGTATTCATTTTATTATGTTTCTTGTTATTTCGTAATTTATATCACTTTATAAATTATTAGTAAAATTAATTTTAATTATTTTCGCAGGCTTTTTTGTCAGCGTTAACGTCCGAAAGTAACTGTTGGACTATCTCATACGAACGCTGATTTGGACAATGAGTTATTCTAGAGGGTTATGGCGCAGATGTGAGAAACTTTTAGTACGAACATGATATTCCATCAGCATGACTTGCCTAACCGTGCTCGCCTACATCAACTTGTTTAGGACATTGCAGCAAGAGTCGCTGCCGAGAATACAGATATCCCTTCGGAGCAGTTTATTACGATACGCGACAAGATGATATTGGTACGTATGGTGGTTATCTTACTGATGGAGACTTTTGGGTCAATGTTGAGTCAGCCCTCGGCTACTCTTAAGATATTTTATTTGTTTTAAGTTGTGTATTCTGCATGTTACGTAATTATTATCTAGTTATTTATTTAATTATCGTTTATGTTTACTAAAAGTTTAATTATATTTTGAATTGTATCAACATGGTGCCAATGCTAAGCGGGGTGACTGTGACGCCCCCAAAATAGGTATACAACACCCATTCTGAGTCGCCAAAATACATGGTACAGAAACAACTACATCTTTATTATTACAACACAAGAACTGTGAGTTTAAATACAAATATTGTCATTTAGACAATATCCACACTCAAATAAGCCCTCATTACAATTATTGATACATTATTTCACAAAAATAGTGAGGACTACTAAAGTAACTTCTAGAACCATCATTCCATACCCCGACTAGTACTCGCTACATTCTCGCCTCCTGAGAAAAATGGAACAAAAAGGAAAAGGGTGAGCTCAACTAGCCCAGTAAAGAACATTATGACTAAGATAATACAGAACAAATTATCGTTAGTCTTCAACAGGGAAAAATCTAATAGAATACAATAGACAACAAGTTTTAAATCAATAACTGCAGCGGAAACAGCAAACCATTAGAAGAGTCAAGTAGAGAATGAGTTCTACTATCTTCTAAGATTTAAAAGTCCATCATCAATATTTTATCCCTGTAACAACAATCAATAACCATCTTTAATCAAATATTCATCTTTGCACTACAGGCCAAAGATATTCATTTGTATCACCAGTCGGTCATGTTCATCTCAACACCTGTTCATCTTTGCACTACGGGCCAAAGATATTCATCAGTTAATCATTCATCTTTGCACTACGGCCAAAGATATTCAGTAATATCATCATTTAGGACTGAGGATGATGAAAAATATATTAAAGAAAACGAATCCAGTGAAACAAAATAACAAATATTAAGGATTCGTATTTCGATTTATTCATGTCCAAAAATACCTTATAATTATTCATAGTGAAGTAGAATTCAAGAATGATCAAAACATGGATACAATCAAAGCTAGTACCCAAAATAGATATTTTGGACGAAAAGAAGAAAATTTTATTTTTCGGTGAATAGTAACTCGTGAATAGTAACTCGTGAATAGTAACTCATGAATAGTAACCCCGACGTGAAAAGTTCCAAATTTGATAAAAATTTCCAACCAATATTTCGGCATAATGATATTGAAGAAATAATATCATTTTTGAATAAAATAACATCCCTTACCTCGTACAGACAGTACTTCTGGTCGGAATACCGGTATAAGGCTGAAAGACACTTGCTCTGATGAATAGAAACTCTCAAAGTATCTAAATACTCACAAAATACACTCAATAATCTAGAGAGAGAAAGAGAGAAAACTTGTTTCTGGTGTGATTTTCAATTCTAACTTAGCCCTCTATTTATAGGAAAATGTTAGCACGCCGAAGCAGACTTAACCTGCAACCTGATGGCTTTACCTGCTACTATTCCCACCCACCACATTTGAATAAAAAATCTCAGCACATTTCTTCACCAACCAAGAGTGGGGCCCACCAATTCTAGAATTTTCTACCAAAATGATTAACTCCGAAAATTCAACAATTTCTGAACCAGTCATCTCGTAAAATTCATAATAAATCATACGTTCATTTTTAACGGTTCAAAATTTGTGGACATATACTCAACTTATATATGTATAACATATCCAAAAATTACCACGATCCAACGGTCGGATTAAAAATTATAACTCCCGCAAAATATCTCAAAAACCCTGATTTTTAATACCTCCATTCCGACAAAAATACTGATAAAAACCTCAACATTAACTCCTTCATTTTTAACCACAAAAATATATCCCTCATTTATATCCACAAAAATAAATATTTCCTTATCATATGAATCAATAATTAATTATTTACAAATAATATTACAGAATCACATTTATGACAACCAGGCCGTTCCCAGGAAAGAGGGGGCTTTCCAATAAGGATTTCTCCTTACTGGCGCGCAATTAGATGACCAAACCTCTCCTTAGACAGAACTTTCTAGACATTGCCAATAATGTTATCTAATAATATTATTCAAATAATATGAATTATTGATCTGATAATGGGAAATACTGTGTAGTGACAATTATTGAAACAACAGTAATATAAAATATCAACGCAGCAATTATTGAATCAATAAAATAAAATACTGAACAGTAATTACTGTAACCATTATTGAGTAGTGCCTTCTTACGTAAGAATCAATAATTGGTGCAATACAGTGTGCTACTGTGTAACAACGCGTATTACTGTGTTTTAACCACCGGGTATTCCAACAGTATTAACGGTAACAACTACGCCGTTATTAATAAAAAACATATACTTGTCGTTTTCTTCATCCAATCGCTTTCCGTTATGGGGCCCACAAAAGACTGCGCCGTCGTACGAATATTCCCCGACAGGAAGAATATTCCACGACCAAACGAATATTTCCCGACAACAATGAATATTTTATAACCACTTGCTTATTTAAAATATTTACGCATTTTACCCATAACTAACCTCATTAATCAATTTAACACTTACTATTTCAAAATAATAAATAGAGGGAATTTAAATTTCATTTATTAATAATTTGGGGTCTTACAACCTCCCCTCCTTATGAAATTTCGTCCTCGAAATTGACGTACGTACCTGGTGTTTCGAAAAGATGAGGATACCTCGCTTTCATTTCCGTTTCCAACTCCCAGGTCATTTCCTCAATAGCATGGTTTCTCCACAAAACTTTAACTTGTGGTATGACCTTCGTGCGTAGGACATGCTCCTTTCTATCCAAGATCTTGACAGGTACCTCTTCGTACGTTAAGTCTTCAGCTATCTCGTCCGGTTCTAACTCAATAACGTGGTCTGGGTCTTTCACATATTTACGTAACACAGATATATGAAAAACATTATGAACACGAGACATACTTGGAGGTAACGCAAGTCTATAGGCCACATTTCCTACTCGGTCAAGAATCTGAAATGGACCAATAAATCGTGGATTGAGCTTTCCTCTCTTCCCAAATCTTGTAACTCCTTTCCATGGAGCCACACGCAACAACACATGATCCCCAATGTCAAATTCCACGTCCTTCCGATGAAGATCCGCATAACTCTTTTGTCGATCCTGTGCCGTTTGTATACGTTGTCGAATCGTTTGGATCTTCTCTGTAGTCATGCGTACCAACTCTGGTCCCAACAATGTTGCTTCACCCACCTCGTCCCAGCATACTGGAGAGCGACACTTTCGTCCATACAATGCTTCGAATGGGGCCACACCTATACTTGCCTGATAACTGTTATTGTAAGAGAATTCCACCAATGGTAGGTACTTATCCCAACTCCCTTTGAAATCTAGGACACAAAGTCTTAATAGATCTTCAAGAGTTTGAATAGTCCTCTCTGATTGTCCGTCCGTTTGAGGATGGTATGCCGAACTAAATCGTAAATCTGTGCCCATAGCTTTTTGCAAGCTAACCCAAAATCTTGAAGTGAATCTTGGGTCACGATCCGAAACTATGGATACTGGCATGCCATGCAGTCTCACAATCTCATCTACGTATATACGAGCAAGACGTTCAAGGGAATAAGTCTCCCGTATCGGCAAGAAATGAGCAGACTTGGTTAATCTATCAACAATAACCCAAATAGCATTTATGCCTTGAGAAACCGTGGGAAGACCCGTAACGAAATCCATGGTAATGTGTTCCCACTTCCATTTCGGAATCTCAAGTGGTTGCAATGGACCCTTTGGTACTTGATGTTCCGCCTTTACACGTTGACAAGTTAAACACCTCGAGATAAACTTTGCAATCTCTCTCTTCATATTATTCCACCAAAATGTATGTCGTAGATCACGATACATTTTGGTACTTCCAGGATGGATTGCAAATGGTGTATTGTGTGCTTCCATCATGATCTTGTACTTCAAATCAGAATTGTTAGGAACACAGAGTCTAGAGTGAACTCGAAGTATTCCTTCTTCATCGATTCTTGCTTCTGGAATAGAACCTTCTTGCACTTTCTTCTTCATACGCATCAGCTCTATGTCCGTAGCTTGAGCAGCTTTAACTTTATCGATTAAAGTCGGTTCTACTCGTATATTTGATATCATCATGTGGGTACTTGGAGCCTTCATCTCTATCTCCATCCTTTGCAAGTCATACAAAATGGGCCTTTGTGTTAACAACATTGCACTCGTACCCGCATATGATCTTCTACTCAATGCGTCAGCTACTACGTTTGCTTTTCCAGGATGATATTGGATGGTATGATCGTAATCTTTCAACAGCTCGAGCCAACGTCGCTGCCGCATGTTGAGTTCCTTTTGGGTGAAGAAATATTTAAGGCTTTTATGATCTGTATAGATCTCCACTTTCTCCCCATACAGGTAGTGTCTCCAGATCTTCAACGCGAAAACTACTGCTGCCAACTCCAAATCATGAGTAGGATAATTCCTCTCATATTCTTTGAGTTGTCGCGAGGCATAGGCTATGACTTTCCCATGTTGCATGAGAACACATCCTAACCCTTTGCCTGAAGCATCACTGTAGATAACAAATCCATCCGAACCAGATGGTATTGTCAGAACAGGTGCCGAAATGAGTCTCCTCTTAAGCTCTTGAAAACTCTTCTCGCATTCCTCGCTCCATATGAATTTGATATCTTTCCGAGTCAGCTGAGTTAACGGGGTAGCGATTCGAGAAAACCCTTCCACGAATCTTCGATAATAACCAGCTAAGCCTAGAAAGCTACGTACTTCGGTCACCGTCTTTGGTTGCTCCCAACTTTGTATTGCTTCAATCTTCGCCGGGTCAACAGATACTCCATGTTTTGACACCACGTGCCCTAGGAAAGCTACTTCCTCAAGCCAGAACTCGCATTTCTTCAACTTGGCATATAACTTATTTTCACGCAGCCTTTGGAGTACCAGCTTCAAATGATGCTCATGATCTTCACGGCTTTTGGAATATATGAGGATGTCATCAATAAAGACAACAACGAACTGATCCAAATAATCCTTAAATACTCGGTTCATCATATCCATGAAAGCCGCAGGAGCATTAGTCAATCCAAAAGACATAACTAGGAACTCATAATGCCCGTACCGAGTTCTAAAGGCAGTTTTTGGAATATCCTCAGTTTTAACCTTCAGCTGATGATATCCAGAACGAAGATCGATCTTTGAAAAGAACTGTGCTCCTTGTAACTGGTCAAACAGGTCATCAATACGAGGTAGCGGATACCTATTCTTAATAGTGACATGGTTTAATTCCCGGTAATCAATACAAAGTCGCATACTCCCGTCTTTTTTCTTTACAAATAAAACAGGAGCACCCCAAGGAGATGTACTAGGACGAATGAAACCGATGTCCAACAACTCTTGTAGTTGGACCTTTAACTCCTGAAGTTCAATAGGAGCCATTCGATATGGGGTTTTAGAAATGGGCTTTGTACCAGGTTCAAGATCAATAAAGAATTCAATTTCTCGTTCCGGGGGTAGACCGGGAAGTTCTTCAGGAAATACGTCAGGAAAGTCAATAACAACAGGAATATTATTCAAATTTGACGTGTCTTTATTCAAATCCATAACATGGGCTAAGAAAGCTTGACATCCGTTTTTTAATAAACGAATGGCTTTATGGCTTGATATAACAGTGATTGATTTTAATGGCTTAGTTGTTTGAATTCGTACAACAGGTTGGTTAGGAATATGAAAACTAACAACCTTACGAAAACAATCAATTTTGGCATGATGAGTAGTTAGCCAATCAATCCCTAAAATCACATCAAAAGCAAGTATCTTTAAAGAGATAAGGTCAACAGGTAAGGTGATGGTACCAACTTGGATCACACAAGATTTATAAACAGTGGATGTGATGAAAGTTTCTCCTAACGGAGTCTCCACAGATAAATCAAAGTCTAACTTCTCCGGAGTCAAGTTTAAACGTTGAGCACAAGCAGGAGAGATAAAAGAATGGGTAGAACCGGTATCTAATAAGGTATAAACTTCGCATGAATTTATGATTAGCTTACCCGTGATCACCTCGTTTGGGTTCCTCGCATGTTGACCAGTCACAACAAACGCTCTTCCAGGAACCGTTGACTTTATCTTTTCTGGGACAGCTTTTTGAGTCACCATCCCCGCTGGACTTGGTTTTGCTACAGTGCAATCTCGAGCGATATGTCCTTCCTTTCCACAATTATAACATACCTTAAACTGTTGTGAGCAGTTTGGGCTGATATGTCCTTCTTTTCCGCACTTATAGCATATAACCGGTGGTCGTTCTCCTCCCTTGGAACCAATTGCTGTTGGTGCTGACGTCTTCGTATTGTCATTGTTGAATCTCCTCTTTTTAAAATCTCCTCCCGACTCGCTTCTTCTATTTTCATAGCCACGATTACCACCAGAGTGGTTGCCGTTCTTGTCTGTATTTTTCTTTCTCCGCTGGTTATCATTGTTCTGATGACTGCTGTCACCGATATGATCCTGGTTGTGATCCCTCAGTTGACCGTACTCGTTATCTCGCTCTAATAATTGAGCCCTGTTGACAACATCTGAATAGAGAGAAAATTTATGAGAAATGAGATATTGACGTATGCCGGGTTTCAAACCTCTCAGAAACATCCTCGTCATACGTTCCTCATTCTCCACCAAATGAGGTGCAAACCTGGACAACTCTGCAAACTTTGCCTCGTACTGAGATACCGTCATATTATTCTGCTCTAGTCTAATAAACTCTACCTCCTTCATATGACGAATACTTTCAGGAAAGTACTTGTCATTGAACAGTTTTTGAAATGTCTCCCAAGACATGCTGAGTGCGGTTGGATGGGTACGCTTCACAGACTCCCACCAGTAATCTGCCTCGCCACGGAACATAAAGGTGGCGAATGGAACCTTCTGTTCCTCCGTGCATCCCAAGACATCAAATATCTTGGTAATTTGCTTGACCCACGTTTCCGCCATGATCGGATCCGGCTTTCCCTTAAATTCTGGTGGTCCCAATTCTTTGAACTGTTTGGCTGTGACAAACCGTGAATTGCTATCATTTCCTCCTGTATTTTGAATACGAGTCTCCCTTGTCTGGTTTTGCATGAATTGCAAAAAACTTCTAAACATTCCATCGTTCATCATCTGCTCATTGGTGTTGTTCACAGGAGGAACATTGCCAGCCTGTTGCACGTTCTCCTCGTTGGTAAGCACCGGTGTCTCCACGGTCTCATTTACTCCACTATTAACATTCTCAGTCGACATTCTCAAATACTGCCATAAAACAAGGGTTAATTAAATAAATTAACAAATCACATAATACCCCTATATTATGACTGACCAATAAATAAGCTTAGGTAGGACACACTAGCGAAGGATTCGTCTCTCCCCTCCTAGTTCTATTCCCCGATCTCCGCCAGAGATCATATCCCTAAGCTCTGATACCAACTGTGACGCCCCCAAAATAGGTATACAACACCCATTCTGAGTCGCCAAAATACATGGTACAGAAACAACTACATCTTTATTATTACAACACAAGAACTGTGAGTTTAAATACAAATATTGTCATTTAGACAATATCCACACTCAAATAAGCCCTCATTACAATTATTGATACATTATTTCACAAAAATAGTGAGGACTACTAAAGTAACTTCTAGAACCATCATTCCATACCCCGACTAGTACTCGCTACATTCTCGCCTCCTGAGAAAAATGGAACAAAAAGGAAAAGGGTGAGCTCAACTAGCCCAGTAAAGAACATTATGACTAAGATAATACAGAACAAATTATCGTTAGTCTTCAACAGGGAAAAATCTAATAGAATACAATAGACAACAAGTTTTAAATCAATAACTGCAGCGGAAACAGCAAACCATTAGAAGAGTCAAGTAGAGAATGAGTTCTACTATCTTCTAAGATTTAAAAGTCCATCATCAATATTTTATCCCTGTAACAACAATCAATAACCATCTTTAATCAAATATTCATCTTTGCACTACAGGCCAAAGATATTCATTTGTATCACCAGTCGGTCATGTTCATCTCAACACCTGTTCATCTTTGCACTACGGGCCAAAGATATTCATCAGTTAATCATTCATCTTTGCACTACGGCCAAAGATATTCAGTAATATCATCATTTAGGACTGAGGATGATGAAAAATATATTAAAGAAAACGAATCCAGTGAAACAAAATAACAAATATTAAGGATTCGTATTTCGATTTATTCATGTCCAAAAATACCTTATAATTATTCATAGTGAAGTAGAATTCAAGAATGATCAAAACATGGATACAATCAAAGCTAGTACCCAAAATAGATATTTTGGACGAAAAGAAGAAAATTTTATTTTTCGGTGAATAGTAACTCGTGAATAGTAACTCGTGAATAGTAACCCCGACGTGAAAAGTTCCAAATTTGATAAAAATTTCCAACCAATATTTCGGCATAATGATATTGAAGAAATAATATCATTTTTGAATAAAATAACATCCCTTACCTCGTACAGACAGTACTTCTGGTCGGAATACCGGTATAAGGCTGAAAGACACTTGCTCTGATGAATAGAAACTCTCAAAGTATCTAAATACTCACAAAATACACTCAATAATCTAGAGAGAGAAAGAGAGAAAACTTGTTTCTGGTGTGATTTTCAATTCTAACTTAGCCCTCTATTTATAGGAAAATGTTAGCACGCCGAAGCAGACTTAACCTGCAACCTGATGGCTTTACCTGCTACTATTCCCACCCACCACATTTGAATAAAAAATCTCAGCACATTTCTTCACCAACCAAGAGTGGGGCCCACCAATTCTAGAATTTTCTACCAAAATGATTAACTCCGAAAATTCAACAATTTCTGAACCAGTCATCTCGTAAAATTCATAATAAATCATACGTTCATTTTTAACGGTTCAAAATTTGTGGACATATACTCAACTTATATATGTATAACATATCCAAAAATTACCACGATCCAACGGTCGGATTAAAAATTATAACTCCCGCAAAATATCTCAAAAACCCTGATTTTTAATACCTCCATTCCGACAAAAATACTGATAAAAACCTCAACATTAACTCCTTCATTTTTAACCACAAAAATATATCCCTCATTTATATCCACAAAAATAAATATTTCCTTATCATATGAATCAATAATTAATTATTTACAAATAATATTACAGAATCACATTTATGACAACCAGGCCGTTCCCAGGAAAGAGGGGGCTTTCCAATAAGGATTTCTCCTTACTGGCGCGCAATTAGATGACCAAACCTCTCCTTAGACAGAACTTTCTAGACATTGCCAATAATGTTATCTAATAATATTATTCAAATAATATGAATTATTGATCTGATAATGGGAAATACTGTGTAGTGACAATTATTGAAACAACAGTAATATAAAATATCAACGCAGCAATTATTGAATCAATAAAATAAAATACTGAACAGTAATTACTGTAACCATTATTGAGTAGTGCCTTCTTACGTAAGAATCAATAATTGGTGCAATACAGTGTGCTACTGTGTAACAACGCGTATTACTGTGTTTTAACCACCGGGTATTCCAACAGTATTAACGGTAACAACTACGCCGTTATTAATAAAAAACATATACTTGTCGTTTTCTTCATCCAATCGCTTTCCGTTATGGGGCCCACAAAAGACTGCGCCGTCGTACGAATATTCCCCGACAGGAAGAATATTCCACGACCAAACGAATATTCCCCGACAACAATGAATATTTTATAACCACTTGCTTATTTAAAATATTTACGCATTTTACCCATAACTAACCTCATTAATCAATTTAACACTTACTATTTCAAAATAATAAATAGAGGGAATTTAAATTTCATTTATTAATAATTTGGGGTCTTACAGTGACGATGACCCCTACGTACCCGAAGCAGGATGGCAATGCCGAGCGGGATGATGACGAGAATTTTCAGAAACTGAATCAACACTGTCAACCCCCGTTAGATGATAGCGACATATAGTTGTAGCTTATACTTAATTATATTGTCAATTATAATTATTAGACTTACGTTACATTATACATCATTGTTGATTAACTTATATTTGTTATAATCATAATTTAGTTTATATTTTTTTTTATCTTAGCTACTGTTGTTAAAATATATATTTATGTGTTGCTTGGAGGATTAATCATTTTGATGTGTAAAAGGTAGTTACGTTTATATGTATGTATTATTCTTGGGAATTGTTTAGAGAATTAACCATTTTAACGTGTATTTGTACGTTTCAATCAGGTGCAAGTGCAATTTATGATTTAAAAACCTAAAAATTATATAAATAAAAAAATAATATTAAAAAACACTATTTTCGACAGAATGAGATAATTCTGACAAAGAGTATTAAAGCAAAATTCTTGGTGTACAACTTAAAAGTTACTGATAATGAAAAGAGTTTCCGAAGAACATAATTTATAATTATATTGCAAGATTTAATTTATTTGACCAAAGTTTGATTTACCTTTCAAAACCCAGGGCACACAAATCACAATAGCATCATGCATTTTTTTAAAACAAATTTAAAACCTAAGCCTCCAATTTATTTATAAACGTAGGACTTCATTTATCGCAGCTAATATTCATTTTGTTTCAAAATTAGAGATGCAATTTGACTTTTAAAATCAAAAACATATTAAATTTTAAAATTAGCACAACTCATAAAAATTTAAAATAAAATAAATTTTGTGATTAATAGTTTTGTTATATACTATACAATTATAATAATTGTATTAACTAAAATTAAATAAATTCACATCAATTTGAAATTTAATATACCGTCGTTTGACCTCAAAAGTTAAATTGTATTTCTAATTTTGAAACAGAACACTTTTCAACAACGGAGCACATGTTACCATTGTTTGACACCATTGTTATCGAATTTTCAGTCGTTAGTAAAAAATGATCAAATGGACTACATATTTTATCATCTTCAATTTCCTATTAATCTTATGATTTATTTATTTTTTAAAGGTAGGTACAGTTATTAGATTAATATTACTTCCATTGTCAACCTCATATTGTTTGTTTTCAATAGTGAAAACAGAGGTCATATTTTTAGGCCCAGTACAAAATTGATTGCCTAATGAAACTACAATAACTACAACAACCCATTTTTTGGCTGGAAACACTTGTCACAAAAGAGATAGTTATGTGTGAGGAAGAAGACAGGTTGAAGTGATGAAGTCAAGCAGCCTAAATTAGTGTGAATTCCATCCATATAAAGGCACATGAGTTTTCAAGTCAAAAGGTCCTTATTCATTCAACTCTCTACAGTGTAAGAACAGAGCAATTTCCCAATTAATTACCAAGTATTCCTCTCCCCCGCCATAACAACCTGTGGTCCCTTCCTTTCTTTCTATGCATTTCATATAACCCTTTCCCCCTATATATATATACATGCCCGTTACTCCTCTCTTTATCCTCACTTCAAGCTCTATCAGATAATATATCCCTCTATTTTTTTCTCTACTCCTTGCATATTTGTAACATATAAACATTTTTTCCCCCCAATGGATAGACTCCTAAAATGTGCAGCAAATTATGTACCGCTAACTCCTGTCACCTTCTTAAAGAGAGCTTCTGAGGTTTATGCTAATCGCACCTCTGTTGTATATGCCCGAGCTAGATTCACCTGGCAGCAAACTTATCAGCGTTGCTGTCGACTCGCTTCCTCCCTTCGATCCTTCAACATTGCCAAGAACGACGTGGTATGCCTGTTTCTTTCGCTAAAAAATTTTGGTTGTGGCCTGTAACATCGATGTATAAACATATCTACTTAAATTTTGGAGTAAAATATTGTTTGTTTGTTTGGTTGTTACTGTAGGTGTCAGTTCTATCTCCAAACACTCCGGCACTGTATGAGATGCACTTTGCAGTGCCCATGGCTGGTGCAGTGCTTAACACTATCAACACAAGGCTTGATGCTAAGAACATCGCTACAATTCTCAGCCACTCGGAAGCAAAGGTGTTTTTTGTTGACTACGAATATGTGCCTCTTGCACGAGATTCACTCCGGTTGCTCATGTCCGAGGATTCTGTCTCGGAGTCAGCAATTCCTTTGGTGATTGTTATTGATGATATTGACTCGCCTACCGGTATCCGGCTAGGGGAGCTGGAATATGAGCAGCTAGTCGGACATGGTAATCCGGGTTACGTACCGGATGAGCTCGAGGACGAGTGGGACCCGATTGCACTGAATTATACGTCGGGGACTACTTCGGCTCCGAAAGGAGTGGTGTATAGTCATAGAGGGTCGTTTTTGAGTACTATGAGTTTGATTCAGGGTTGGGAAATGGGGACTGAGCCTGTGTATTTATGGTCACTCCCTATGTTCCATTGTAATGGATGGACTTTCACATGGGGAGTGGCGGCACGAGGTGGGACCAACGTGTGCATCCGCAACACCACTGCACAAGAAATGTATTCTGCCATTGCACAACATAAAGTCACGCACATGTGTTGCGCTCCAATCGTCTTCACCATCCTTTTGGAGGCAAAACCCCATGAACGTTGCAACATCACCACCCCGGTGAACGTACTCACAGGAGGGGCTCCACCACCAGCAACACTCCTGGAAAAAATGGAACAGCTCGGGTTCCATGTCATGCACGCTTATGGCCTCACTGAGGCCACAGGTCCCGCCCTAGTCTGCGAGTGGCAGGCCAAGTGGAACAACCTGCCACGAGAAGACCAGGCAAGGCTCAAGGCCCGCCAGGGTGTCAGTATACTCACACTTGCTGATGTTGATGTCAAGGACTTAAACACAATGAAAAGCGTGCCCCGTGATGGCAAGACAATGGGGGAAATCGTTCTCCGAGGTAGTAGTATCATGAAAGGGTACTTAAAAGATGAAGCAGCCACACAAAAGGCATTCCACCAGGGTTGGTTCTTAACTGGAGACGTCGGGGTAATTTACCCCGACGGGTACTTAGAAATCAAGGATCGGTCCAAAGACGTGATTATATCCGGCGGCGAAAACATCAGCAGCGTTGAATTGGAATCCGTACTCTACAAACACCCTAGCGTTCTAGAAGCCGCGGTGGTGGCAATGCCACATCCACGGTGGGGAGAGAGCCCTTGCGCCTTCGTGGCCGTGAAAAAATCAGTTAAAAACATTATAAAGGAGGCTGATATTATGGCGCATTGTGGAGAAAATTTGCCAAAATATATGGTGCCAAAAAAGGTTCATTTCTTGAATGAGCTGCCCAAGACTTCAACTGGGAAGCCTAAAAAGTTTGAACTGAGGGCGATTGCAAAGACGCTAGTAATTTCAGAGAAACAAACGAGTAGCACCAACAAAAAGCAAAGTAGCCAAGTCAACATGGAAACACCTCAATACAACAATAAGCATGAATCTCATGAGCAAGTTCTTGCTATGTCTCGTCTTTGAAATTTTAAATTTTATATATATATATATATATATATATATATATATATGTCACTGTTTTTAAGTGGTTATTACTATTATATATACACGAATATGTACCACGGACAGTAAGTACTCGTACAAAATTTTCTCACAAGAAATGTGGACAATATTGTAAGTTTTGAAATAAAAATTAACGTTGAGAACTTAATTCTTGATGTGATGCACAGTACTAACTTTTATGGTATTGGAATGTTTATTTTTTCTTTACTTTTACTCTCTGTTTATGTTCTGAGTTTTAAAATGGATAGAAAAAAAAAAAGACGAAAAATTTAAATTTTCTTTCTAATTTCTATATTTTTGAGTTTTTTAATAAATGAGAAAAAAAGAAATAAATAGAAAACTTGTTCATAATTTTTTTTCATTTCACATTTTGATCGACATGAATCACATGATGATTTATCAAAGTACAGGCAAATGAAACACCACAAGAAATAAAAGAAAATAAAATATAAGACGAGATTTTGGTCATACTCCCGGTTAAAGTTATCACCATATTTAATTTAAAATACGTTATTATTAGATCCGGCCATATATTGAATTTAGAGTGTTAATTGCATCATGTTATATTTTAAAATATGTATCTATTTTCATATTTTCAAACGACTCTTTCTCACGTGAAGGTGAGACCCACTGTATACTCATGTTGAAAATATCAGTTCTCTATTATAATAGCTTCTCTTTCTCACGTTTTATGAAATAATTTTTGTTCTAAAAAGATTGTCGTTTTGAATTTATCGATACGCATTAGCTATTTTTTTCTTCTACTTTACCCTTATTTAAAGCTTTCTCTTATTTAAAGCTTTATTCATTTTCCAATAATTTTTATTTAATTCAATGCTATAATTCAAGTAATAATTGATTGAATCGAATAAAAAACATCGGGAAGGTAATAATATTTCATTTTGCACCAGAAGCCTTAATTTTCAGGTGGCACATGAAATATTACTAGTCTGCACTCCTTTTAATCCCTGCCCAGATTTACTAGGTGGGAAATATTTGGTGGCCCAAGGAAAAGGTTCTTCCCTTACCCCTATGGCCCAACCTATATGAATAAGCAACCAGTTATCACTATTCAGTTTAGGAAACTAATATTTTTACATAAAAATTTAATATTTTTTACATAATTTCTATCGTATGAATAGTGAATGAACATTACCTGTATACAAGAGAGAGAGAGAATTTTTTAAAATATCTTTAATACTTTCCATATATCTTTAACAGTTAAAAATTTTACCTTGAAGAAGATTATTTTTTGCACAATAGAGGTGTATTTATTTTAGAATTAAATAGCTTAAATTATACATGATTTAATTTATTTGAACTTTATCACTTCATATGTTATAAAATGAAATAAAAGAGTAATTTTAATTTGGAAAATGATATATATATATATATATATATATATATATATATATATATATATTATGACTTTACATGTCGATTACATGAATAAATATAATTGATAATATTTAATAAAGTATGTCATTTTTATAATCTTATTCAATTATATGTATTGATACACGTCGCAATTATAATTCGACAATTTTTTTTAACAATATATAGCGGGACTCTTTTAATTTTACGAGGATACAAATATACAATCAAACAAAAATTTACGGTCTGTTAGGTTGTTGTGCTCATTCATTACTTACCAAAAAAGTATTAATGACAGTCCTTAAGGAGGTCTTTTTTATAGGTATAGATATCTACCTAAACACATAAAAAATAATTATATTGTATCATTTCTGTTTAATAGAATATATGTAATTTAAGATTATTGAATACTCCCTCCGTTCCAAATTAATTGTTTAATTTTGATTTCTTAAAATTAAATTGATTATTTTTAAAACTAATCTTTTTATTATTTTTGCTAAAATATAAGTGAAGAGATTATAAACAAAAGAAAGTATATACAATTTATTACTAATCCCAATTTTTATAATTTTAGAAATATATTTATATATGCTTAATTATTAATTCTAAAAAAAATCAATTTAACTTAAAAAAATCAAAACTGAACAATTAATTTGGGACGGAGGGAGTATATTTTTTCAAATATTTATTTTTTAGTAAAATATGTTTGTACTAATTGTTGTATGATTTATTCATATAATAGTTGTCAAATATAATCTACAATTATCAACGTACTATCCAATTATCAACGTACTATCCAACAAACATAATAAATTGTATTAAATTTTGTAATATGGCTATAAAATAATAATTCATAATTTATTCAATTATTTAGTATAAAATTTCATCCTTTTTTCGTCCATAAATTTTAGTCATTAAAAATATGTTTAAAATCACTTAAAAAATATAATTAATGATTCTAATTACACTTCTACTTATAATTAATTTTAAAAGGTAATTAATATTTTGATAAAACACATATTTGAACTAGTAAATTATAAAAAGTGTTTGATAAAAAAAATTTAACTATTATTTATTTCAAATGAAAATTATCAAAAAATAATTTTTAAAATAAAAATAAAAATAAATAAAATTATTAAAATAAATAATAATATGCCCGGTCAAACAAATTCCAAAACTGAAACTTGCGAGTATTTACAACAATTTTAAAATAAATTTATCAAATATTTTCGGTTTCTCAAAACTGATTGTAAAAACAGATTATATGTTATCCCAAATAGCCATTTTGACGTACAAAGTTAAAGTTGAAAGAAACATAAATAAATGAATTATTGTTCTACGTACATAAACATAAAATACCATTCCAAAAATCTCCAAAAAATAAAAAATAAAAAAAAATCCTTTCTTGATGTTAAAAAAAATATTTGTTGGGTTACACGAGATACATAACTCACCACAAATATCCTAACCAACCAGTAGTACGCTAGTAGGATCAAACAAACAAAGAGGTATGGGTTTGGGTTTGGGTTTGATTAGAAATGTTGGTTGTGCTATTAGTAGATCTAAGAGGATGGATTGGGGGTCTATCCCTATCCCTATGACCAAGTAAACTACCACCGATACAATTGTTACTCCTCTTTGCATAATTAACGAGGGAAGAACAAGAACCCCTTGATGTTTTCTTCGAGATCTGCCTTGAGGAAGGAAGAAGCTTCTGATCATTGGATGATGATCTGTTTTGGGTTTCTGCAGAAAATCCAAATCCCACATAGCTTTTGCAGGACTTGAGCTTCTTATTGCAAGGGTTTTCTGGCTTGGCCAAATCCTCCAAACACCTCACGTTTGATAAACAAGTGAAGGATTGTGATTTTCCTTGGAAGTGCTTTGACAATCCTCTCCTGAAAATTAACCAAAAAACAAACAAACATATAAGTAATAATTATTTTGTTTGTATCTCGAACAAATTAATTATATATGGGCGCGGCTTACTTGAAAGGGAGTTGTTGAAGGAGGGAGGACATATCACTCAATGAATCCCCGGTGGCAAGCTTGCCGGAGGGCGAAGCAGTAGAATAAGAAAAAGGGGAGTTGGGTGAAGAAGAGAGAGAAGAAGAAGAATTGACTTCATGATCTTCCATTGAATTATCATCAGATTCCTCAGACCCAAGACTTGAATCAACCTCAGAAGAAGACGGAGAGACCGTATCATTAAGCCCTTGCTCATCCATTACACTACGGTTGCCTTGTTCATCAAATGAAGCAAAACCCATTTTAATTAATTTCCAGTACTAAAATAGAATAGCATGCAGTTTGGTTGGGTACCAGAAAAAGATATACAGAAGAAGTTTGGGTTATATATATATATATATATATATATATATATATATATACACTGTGGAAAATATATATACGTGTGTGTGGAGGGAGATATGTCTAGAGAGAGAAAGAGGGAAGAAGAAGAATTGTGATAAGGATAAGGAGTAAGGCGTAAATGCGTGTTATCCAACCATGACTTAAGAAGAGTAGAGAGAGAGAGAGAAGATTAGGTAAAAGATTCGGCGTTATCCACTTTCCACTTTTTGTCTCCCTTCCCTCTCATTTCTTGCAGCTGTCCCTACCTACCTCTATAAATGGAAAGCGCGTGACTGGAGCCACCAAATAAATTTAAATTTATATAATTTTTAGTATTAAGTTAATATTAATACAAAAATTATTCATTAAATAAAATTGACGTCTGATCCAATTCAACTAAATTATTTCAATCGCCTAAATTAAATCAAACAAATAATCATTCTTGCTTTTGTAGAATATAATTTGAGGCGCTGTCAATCTCTGACTAAATTTAATTCAAATATATGTATATAAATTAAGTATTATTAGTATTTTCTTGTTATAAATAGGCATGACACCTTGATGAGACCCCATCCCCATCCGTCTCTGATTAAGGATGGTATTTGCTTTTAACTCGCCAATTTTATCCGACAATGATCTCGACATAATCAACATTTTAGCCGCATAATCAGCGCGCACGCACACACAAACATATATACATAATTACTATACATTAAAATTTTGTAATTATATATAATTACAGATATTATTATACTTACTTTTATCTGTAGTTTTATTTTTCTTATTATACAAGTATATTATGAAATTATTAAATAAAGATAACTTTCTAAATTATAACACCACTAAAATACTTGTTTTTTTCCAATAGACTAAAGTACTTTTAAATAGAATTTAGGATTTTTTTAATTTTAATTTGTGTTTTGATATAATTTACAATTGTTATATTTATTTGTATCAAAATTAAATAACTTTTTATTAATTTTAAATTCTAACAATTAATCCTAAAAAGTCAAAATATATCATTAATTTTGGAACGTAGAAAGTAAAAGTAAATGGTTCAAGGTACTTTTTGACACGAATTAATTTGTGTTTTGATGTTAAAACTTTTGGTGGAATTATTTTTGTTTTTAAGATACGGAATTGATATTTTCTCACTCAAATAAATATGAGTCTCGTTTACTATTCATATGTTGGAATTTTGTGAAAATATGAATTTCAAAAACACTAGTATTAGTATTAATATTAGTATTAGTATTAGTGTATTACCATTACTTATTTTGCCGTTGTTTTTCTCAACGTGATAATGCTGTCTGTCAGGAAGTGATAGCGAGATGGATTGGATAAGTATCGTAAAACTCTTCTGAATTCCAACTCCCTTCTTCCTGGGGCGCTCACCGTTTGGACCTGAAACGTGGAAAATTATCTTTTCTACCTAGATATTTTTTTAATATTGTGACGCCTCTAAAATTAGGTATACATCACCCATTCTGAGTCGCCAGATACATGGTACAAAATTCAAATACAACTTCATTTATACAACTGTTGAGCTGTCGTATAAAATACGACTACAGTTAACTATGAGTTTTAATACAAATGTATGTAACTCTCATGGTACCTCGACCACAACCTTACAATGATACTTTACATAAAAGTATAGTCAAAAACTGTTTTCGAAATTAAAATATTTGGGAAGTGCTCAAGGAAACCTTCGTACATGGGAGGCCATGCGTCTAGGTTATGATAGATATCATATGTCCACAGAATTATCCTTGGTTGACCCAAAAGTCCCCAAATAAAAATAAGAAGATTACTATCATCTTCTTTCCAATGGTGAGTCTTCTCTTGACATATAAATATCTCCGTTGTCTCCAAGTAAAAATTATACTTCAAATAAACTCCAAGATCATATAGATAGTGCTCGTAGATATATTCAACAAGTGGATGTGCACAACCATGTCCTATGAGAACACGATGTTGTATGTCATTAGACATATTGTATGATAGTGACAAAACACCCTTCTAAAGTTGGGTTCGCCTCACCCTATTTGATTAACCAAATATAACTACTAAATGATGTATAGAATACAACACACTTTTCTATACTGTTTAGGGAGAACCTCCACAGCTATCACACTATTTTATAGAATAGTGAGGACTACTAATAATATCATTTGGACCGTCACTCCGTTTCCCGACTAGTCCCTGCTGCGTTCTCACTTCCTGAAGAGAACAATGAAAGCAAAAGAGTGAGCTCAACTAACCCAGTAAAGAATATCATAATTAAAGCTAATTTACATCATCAATAGCCTTCATCATTAATAAATCAGAGATTTAGAACATATGGTAGCTGATAAAACTTTTCAACCATAGTTACAACGGAACGAGCAATCCATTAGAAGAGTCAAATAGACCATTAGGTCTATTATCTTCTCCATGTTAATATTTTATTCCTGTAACATCAATCAATAATTCATGTCCACAATCATATGAATAACTCATAATCATAATTGTGATTCTAAATTCCTCTTCGCACCCAGGACGAAGATAATTTTTATCACCTATATTCACCTGAAACATCAAAAATCATGGTTATACCAAATCAGAATTCTTGTTCATAATCATACTAATAAATTCATCTTTGCACTACGGCCAAAGACATACAACTGTTGTG
This sequence comes from Panax notoginseng, assembly GCA_016801055.1. Classification (NCBI taxonomy): domain Eukaryota; kingdom Viridiplantae; phylum Streptophyta; class Magnoliopsida; order Apiales; family Araliaceae; genus Panax; species Panax notoginseng. The sequence continues at coordinate 255,045,742 of CM029012.1, forward strand.
ACGCCCCCAAAATAGGTATACAACACCCATTCTGAGTCGCCAAATACATGGTACAGAAAGCAAACTACAACTTCAATAATACAATTGTCGTGCAAAATACGACAACACATACTGTGAGTTTAAATACAAATATTGTCTTCTGGACAATATCCATACTCAAATAAATCCTCATTACAATTATTCAAACACTATTTTACAGAAATAGTGAGGACTGTTAAAACATCTTTCTAGAACCATCACTCCATACCCCGACTAGATCCTGCTATGTTCTCACCTCCTGAGAAGAAAAATGAAACAAAAAGGAAAAGGGTGAGCTCAACTAGCCCAGTAAAGAATATTATGACTAAGATAATATACAACAAATTATCGTTAGTCTTCAACAGGGAAAAATTTGATAGAATATAATCGACAACAAGTTTTAAATCGACAACAAGTTTTAGATCAACAACTGCAGCAGAAACAGCAAACCATTAGAAGAGTCAAGTAGAGAAAGAATTCTACTATCTTCTAATATTTAAAAGTTCATCGTCAATATTTTATCCCTGTAACATCAATTTATAATCATCTTTATCCAAATATTTATCTTTGCACTACAGGCCAAAGATATTCATTTGTATCACCTGTCAGTCATGTTCATCTCAACACCTGTTCATCTTTGCACTACAGGCCAAAGATATTCATCAAGTAATCATACATCTTTGCACTACAGGCCAAAGATAATCAGTAATATCATCATTTAGGACTGAGGATGATGAAAAATATCTTAAAGAGAACGAATCCGGTGAGACAGAAGGACAAATATTACGGATTCGTATAACAGTTTATCCAAGATCAATAATACTTCATAATAATCAATTGTGAAGCAGAATTCAAAAATAAAGATCAAAACATGGATACAATCAAAGATAGTAACCACAATAGACATCTTGGACAAAAAGGAAAAATTTTATTTTTCGGTGAATAGTGTCGTATTCGTGAATAGTGCCGTATACGTGAATAGTAACGTATACGTGAATAGTAACCCGACACAAAAAGTTCCAAATTTGATAAAAACTCATATCAATATTTCAGCATAATGATATTGAAGAAAATAATATCATTAAGAAGAAAATAATATCCCTTATAAATATTAAATGAAAATAATATTCATTACGAATATTAAACGAATATAATATTTCTCACGAATATTGAACGAAATAAAATTTCTTATGAATATTGAACAGAAATAATATTCATACGAATACGAAAAATAATATCTCTTCAGAATGTGAAATAAATAATACCCCTTACCTCAAAATATCAGTACTTCTGGTCAGAAAACCGGTATAAGGCTGAAAGAAACTTGCACTGATGAATAGAAACTCTCAAAGTATCTAAATACTCACAAAATACACTCAATAATCTAGAGAGAGAAAGAGAGAAAACTTGTTTCAGGTGTGATTTTCAATTCTAACTTAGCCCTCTATTTATAGGAAAATTTTAGTAGGCTTGACCTGCAACTTGATGGCTTTACCTGCTACTATTCCCACCCACCACATTTGAAATATAATTCAGCACATTTCTTCACCAACCAAGAGTGGGGCCCACCAATTCTAGAATTTTCCATCAAAATGATAAACTCCGAAAATTTAATAATTTCTGAACCAGTCATCTCGTAAAATTCATAATAAATCATACGTTCATTTTTAATGGTTCAAAATTTGTGGACATATACTCAACTTATATATATATATATATATATATATATATATACATATCCAAAAATTACCACGATCCAACGGTCGGATTAAAAATTATAACCCCCGCAAAATATCTCAAAAACCCTGATTTTTAATACCTCCATTCCGACAAAAATACTGATAAAAACCTCAACATTAACTCCTTCATTTTTAACCACAAAAATATATCCCTCATTTATATCCACATAAAATAAATATTTCCTTATCATATGAATCAATAATTAATTATTCACAAATAATATTACAGAATCACATTTATGACAACCAGGCCGTTCCCAGGAAAGAGGGGGCTTTCCAATAAGGATTTCTCCTTACTGGCGCGCAATTAGATGACCAAACCTCTCCTTAGACAGAACTTTCTAGACATTGTCAATAATGTTATCTAATAATATTATTCAAATAATATGAATTATTGATCTGATAATAGAAAATACTGTGCAGCAGCAATTATTGAAACAACAATAATATAAAATATCAACGCAGCAATTATTGAATCAATAAAATAAAATATTGAACAATAACTACTGTAACAATTATTGAGTAGTGCCTTCCTTCGTAAGAATCAATAATTGGTGCAATACCGTGTGCTACTGTATTTTAACCACCGGGTATTCCAACAGTATTAACGGTAACAACTACGCCGTTATTTATAAACAACTTATACTTGTCGTTTTCTTCATCCAATCGCTTTCCGTTATGGGGCCCACACAAGGCTGCGCCGTCGTACGAATATTCCCCAACAGCAAGAATATTCCACGACCAAACGAATATTCCCCGACAAAATGAATATTTTATAACCACTTACTTATTTTACAAAATTTGCACATTTCACCCATAACCAAAGTATTATATCAAATTAACCTCTTATTATTCATAATAATATTTAGAAAAAGTTTAATTTTATTCATTAATAAGTTGGGGTCTTACAACTGTATTTTAGAAGAGTCAAGTAGAGCATGATATCTACTATCTTCTACAAATTAAAAGTGTATAACCAATATTTTATCACTGAGACTCAGCTTAATAAATAATCCACACCTTCGAATTATCTATGCACTACGGTCAAGGATATTCGTTAGTATCACATCCATGAATTATCCATGCACTACGGCCAAAGATATTCATTATTATCACATCCATGAATTAATATTTCATCGTTGATACTCAACTCAATAATTAATCCACATCATCGAATCATCCCTACACTACAGGCCAATGATATTCATTAGTATCACGACCACGAATTATCCATTGTGACGCCCCCAAAATTAGGTATACATCACCCATCTTGAGTCGTCAGATACATAGTACAGAATTTAAATACAACTTACTAATACAACTGTCGTGTACAATACGACAAAACATAAACTGTGAGTTTGAATACAAATATTGTCTACTAGAGATTATACAAACTCAAAAGGAGTCCTCATTGTAAGACCCCGAATTTTATGAAATAAAAGTATTCAATTTTTCTTATAATTACAATTCAGTAAATGGATAAATTGATAAAAAGTTAAAGTTATGGGTGAAATGTGAAAACTTTTCAAAATACGCAAGTGGTTATAAAATATTCATTGTTGTCGGGGAATATTCGTTTGGTCGTGGAATATTCTTTCTGTCGGAGAATATTCGTACAACGGCGCAGCTATTTGTGGGCCCCATAACGGAAAACGGTCGGATGAAGATAACGACAAAAATTGAGTTTTTATAATTAACGGCATAGTTGTTACCGTTAACACTGTTGGAATACCCGGTTGTTAAAATACAGTAATACGCGTTATTAAACAGTAGCACACGGTATTGCACAGTATTTTTGAAATTATTGATTCTTACGTAAGAAGGCACAACTGAATAATTGTCACAGTAATTACTGTTCAATATTTTATTTTATTAATTCAATAATTGTTGCGTTGATATTTTATATTATTGTTGTTTCAATAATTGTTTCTGTACATCATCTCCATTATCATATCAATAATTCATATTAATAATTCATATTATTTGAATAATATTATTAGATAGCATTATTAGCAATGTCTAAAAAGTTCTGTCTAAGGAGAGGTCTGGTCACCTAACTGCGCACCAGTAAGGAGAAATTCTTATTGGAAAGCCCCTCTTTCCTGGGAACGGCTTGGTTGCCATAATTGTGATTCTGTAATATTATTTGTGAATAATTAATTATTGATTTATATGATAAGGAAATATTTATTTTATGTGGATATAAATGAGGGATATATTTTTGTGGTTAAAAATGAAGGAGTTAATGTTGAGGCATTTTATCTGTATTTTTGTCGGAACGGGGGTATTGAAAATCAAATTAGGGTTTTTGAGATATTTTGCGGGGGTTATAATTTTTAATCTGACCGTTGGATCGTGGTAATTTTTGGATATGTTATACATATATAAGTTGAGTATATGTCCACAAATTTTGAACCGTTAAAAATGAACGTATGATTTATTATGAATTTTACGAGATGACTGATTCAGAAATTGTTGAATTTTCAGAGTTAATCATTTTGGTGAAAAATTCTAGAATTGGTGGGCCCCACTCTTGGTTGGTGAAGAAATATGCTGAGATTTTTATTCAAATATAGTGGGTGGGAATAGTAACAGGTAAAGCCACCAGGTTACAGGTTAAGTCTGCTTCGGCGTGCTAACAATTTTCTATAAATAGAGGGCTAAGTTAGAATTGAAAATCACACCAGAAATAAGTTCTCTCTTTCTCTCTCTAGATTATTGAGTATATTTTGTGAGTATTTAGATACTTGATGAGTTGTTATTCATCAGTGCAAGTTTCTTTCAGCGTTATATCCGATATCCGGTCAGAAGTGCTGCTATTTTGAAGTAAGGGATAGTAAGGGATTTTAAGGGTTATTATGTTTTTCAGTTCGTAATTCTTCTGACCTTCAAAAAATTCTGAAAAAATTTAAAATGATATTTTGATGAGTCTTATTGATTGTGTCTAAAAATGGTGATTTTTGGATGTATAAATTAAGAGTTATGAATTTTACGGGAAAAGACTATTTTAAAAGTAACCGCTTATAACTCCTTGAGATTAACTCCAAAATTGATAAAAATTTTATTGGAAGTATATATATATAATATCAGTGTACTCTGTAAATTTCGGAATTTTTGGATAAAAATACAATTTATGATAAATGTCTAAATATTCGGCTGTTTTGGCCATATGAAAAATAGTAAATGAGTTTTAAAAATTTCAGAAAAAATATATGTTCAATATGTGACTATATTATGCTAAATCCCAGAAAAGAAAAATTGGTTACATTGATTTGGTATTTTTCATGAAAAGGGACTAGTTATGAGTAAATGAATTAAATATGTTATGTGAAGTAAGAAAATTGGAAAATAGAATTTTATGGCTTGAGAATCCTATATGAGGTATATGTAGATTTTTGATGAGGGTTTTGGTTATTGGTGATGAAATCTTATGTGTTTGACATTTTAGAATGATTAAATGCATTATTTTAGTAAAGTGTAAACAATTAAAATAAATTTTTTATAAGTTTAAGAAATGTTATTCTTTCAATATCATTATACCAAAATATTGGTATGAATTTTATTGTAGAATTTCTACCTTTTGATGTCGGGGTTACTATTCACGAGTTACTATTCACGAGTTACTATTCATGAGTTACTATTCACGATAAAATTGGTTTCTTTTTCTAACCAAATTATAGTTGATTTATGAATATTACTCTTGAGATTAAATCTATATGTTGATTATATTAATTTTATTATCATATATAACATTTTTATAACCCTAATGATGATATTTCTCTTTGACTTGAGTGTAAAGATGGGTAGATTTTTGGTATGATCATGACTATGGGTTCCCTTTGGCCAGTAGTGCAAAGTTAAATTGCTGACTGGTATGATCATGACCATTGAATTTATAATTAAATATCTTTAGCTTAAGTGCAAAGGTGAATTGATCAACATGGTTATAATTATTGTTTATATAAATTCTGAAATGATTATATATTTCTTTGAGATATTAATATATTTGGCCTATAGTGCAAATATGAACTGTTGATGAATATATTTGGCTTGTAGTGCAAATATGAACTGTTGTTGAATATCTTTGGCCTGTAGTGCAAAGATGAACTGGTGATGAATATCTTTGGCCCATAGTGCAAAGATGACCTGTGGTTGAATATCTTTGGCCAGTAGTGCAAAGATGAATTGTTGATGAATATCTTTGGCCAGTAGTGCAAAGATGAATTGTTGACGAATATCTTTGGCCCATAGTACAAAGATGACATGTTGTTGAATATCTTTGGCCAGTAGTGCAAAGATGAACAGGTGTTGAGATGAACATGACCAACTGGTGATACAAATGAATATCTTTGGCCGTAGTGCAAAGATGAAGTTATTAGTATGATTATGAACAGGAAATGTGATTTGGTGTAACCATGATCTTTGATGTTTCAGGTAAATAAAGGTGATGAAAATTGTCTTCGTCCTGGATGAGAAGAGAAATTTAGAACTACAATTATGATTATAAGTTATTCATATGATTGTGGACCAGAATTGTTAATTGATGTTACAGAGATAAAACATTGTTGGTGGATTTTTGAACATGGAGAAGATAATAGACTTTGTAGTCTATTTGACTCTTCTAATGGATTGCTCGTTCCGCTGCAACTATGGTTGAAATTTTTATCATCTACCATAAATTCTAAATCTCTGATTTAATTCTGTTGAAGGCTATTGATAACTTATTTATCTTTAGTCATGATATTCTTTACTGGGCTAGTTGTGCTCACCCTTCCGTTTCACAATTCCTTTCAGGTAATAAGAGTGTGGCTGGATCGAGCGGGGGTAACAGGGGAATAGAACGGTTGTGACGCCCCCAAAATTAGGTATACATCACCCATCTTGGGTCGTCAGATACATTGTACAGAATACAAATACAACTTACTAATACAACTGTCGTGTACAATACGACAAAACATAAACTGTGAGTTTAAATACAAATATTATCTTCTAGAGATTATTCATACTCAAAAGGAGTCCTCATTATATTTATTAACACACTATTACATAGAATAGTGAGTACTACTAACTAATACAATCATTTGGACCATTACTCCGTTCCCCGACTTGCCCCAGCTACGTTCTCATTTCCTGAAGAGAACAGTGAAAGAAAGGGTGAGCTCAACTAGCCCAGTAAGAAATATTATGACTAAGATAATGCAGAATAAATTATCATTAGCCGTCAACAATGTTAAACTGATAAAATATAATAGACATCAAGTTTAACTGCAGCGGAACAAGCAATCCATTAAAAGAGTCAAATAGAAAATAAACTCTACTATCTTTTATGATTTAAAAGGTTTTTCAACACTGTGATCGCTGAGACTCAGCTTAATAAAATAATCCACATCATCGAATCACCCCTGCACTACGGCCAAGGATATTCGTGTATTCATTAATGGTCATGATCATGCCAACAACTGTCCATCAACGCATTACGGGCCAATGAGGACTTTTACCACATCATTTGTAATATTACGGTCATGATTATACCGAATAATCCCTGGTCATAATCATACCAAGTCCATATATGCACTACAGACCACAGATGACTTTCCATATTTTATAAACATGAGGATGATGACAATAATATAAGAATTCAATAAAACAAGTTCAAGAATTAATTTATCCAAGAATTAACAACGTCCAAATTGTCAACATGATACTGCTTTGTGGAGTAGAATTCAAGAATGCTTAGAAGAATATTTTCATGAAAAGATACTGGATGAAACGCAATTATCAAGGATATTCCACAAATTTCATGGAGTATAGAACTCAAAACTTAACCAACTGAGTATAATAAAGAATGGAATAACAAAAGACATCATCATGCATGCGATAGACCGCACAGACAGGTTATTCCAACAGAATAATAAATAATGGAATCAGGTCCGGCGTAAAACGCACAGACAGGATATTCCAACAGAATAATAATAAAGACGGAACCAGGTCCGGTGTAAAACACACAGACAGGATGTTCCAACAGAATAATAATAAATACGGAACCATGTCCGGTGTAAAACACACAGACAGGATGTTCCAACATAATAATAATAAAGACGGAACCAGGTCCGGTGTAAAACACACAGACAGGATGTTCCAACAGAATAATAATAAAGACGGAACCAGGTCCGGTGTAAACCACACAGACAGGATGTTCCAACAGAATAATAGAAGAATGTCACCAAGTATAGGGTAGACCGCGTATACAGGTTATTCCAACAGAATAATAAGAAATGGAATAACAACAGTTCTCTTCATGAATAAGAAAGAATAACACCTCTTACCGTTTTAAAGAAGAGCTGAAATAAAGAAGTAGTTAAGTAGCAGAATACTCTTCTTCTCTCTCTCTATCTCTATAGTTTCTCTCTCTAGAGTTCAGTGAATTCGTAAGAAATAATGAAGGAATGAGCTGTTATTTATAAAAAAATAGAATGCATAGTAACTAATCCATGAACGGTCCAGATTGATTACTTTAATCTGACGGTCCATATTTAAAGAAAAATCTTTTAAATAAAATATAATATATTCTATTTATAGAATAACTTTAATAAAGTATTCTGTTTTATATAAAAAGATGTTTCTGTTTTATTACATTAATAATACGAATAAAACAAAACGTCATTATCGCTAAATAAATCATATTTAACTGACAATAATTGAATCAAACTGAATGACTTCTCACATAAGCATTAATAATCAATACCGTGTGCCACTATGCAACCACACGTATTACTGTACTTTTACTACCGAGTAGTTCAACAGTATCAATGGTAAAACTTTCGCCGTTATTTTTAATAAAATATTTTTGTCGTTTTCTCAATCCGACAATAATTCCGTTGTAGGGTCCACCAATAATTGTGCCGTTGTACGAATATTCCCTGTTAAAACGAATGTTTCCCGACCAATCGAATATTATATAACAACTTGCGTACTTTGCAAAATTTATAAATATTACCCACAACTATAACATTATATCAAATTAACTCCAGAATATTCAAAAAAATGATATTTATAGAAAATTCATCTTTATTTATAAAGGTTGGGATTTTACAACCTCCCCTTCTTATGAAATTTTGCCCTCGAAATTAAGGTACGTACCTGGTATGTCGAAGAGGTAAGGATACCTTGATTTCATTTCAGATTCTAACTCCCAAGTCATTTCCTCAACATCGTGGTTTCTCCACAAAACTTTGACTTGAGGTATAACCTTGGAGCGTAGAATATGTTCCTTCTTATCCAAGATTTGAACAGGAACTTCTTCATACGTCAAATCCTCCGCTATTTAGTCCAGTTCTAACTCAATAATGTGGTTCGGGTCTTCCACATATTTACGTAACATGGATATGTGAAAAACGTTATGAACACGAGACATACTTGGCGGTAAAGCGAGTCTATAAGCCACAGTTTCTACTCGATCGAGGATTAAAAATGGACCGATGAATCGAGGATTGAGCTTTCCTCGCTTTCCAAATCTCGTAATTCCTTTCTATGGAGCAACACGCAAGAACACATAATCTCCTATATCAAATTCCACGTCCTTTCGATGAAGATCAGCATAACTCTTTTGTCGATCTTGTGAGGTTTTTATACGTTGTTGAATCGTTTGAATCTTTTCTGTAGTCATACGTACCAACTCCGGTCCCAACAACGTTGCTTTACCCACCTCATCCCAGCATACTGGAGAACGATATTTTCTTCCATACAATGATTCGAATGGAGCCATGCCAATACTTGCTTGATAACTGTTGTTGTAGGAAAACTCCACCAATGGTAAGAAGTTGTCCCAACTTCCCTTGAAATCAAGGACACAGAGTCTTAATAAATCTTCTAGAGTTTGAATAGTCCTCTCAGATTGTCCGTCCGTCTGAGGATGATATGCCGAACTAAATCGTAAATCTGTGCCCATAGCTTTTTGTAAACTAACCCAAAATCGTGAAGTGAATCTTGGGTCTCGATCAGAAACTATGGATACTGGCATACCATGCAGTCTTACAATCTCGTTTATGTACATACGAGCAAGATGTTCAAGTGTATAAGTTTCTCGTATCGGTAAGAAATGAGCAGACTTGGTCAATCTATCAACAATGACCCAAATCGCATCTATACCTTGAGAAACCTTAGGAAGACCGGTAACGAAATCCATGGTAATGTGCTCCTACTTCCATTCTGGAATTTCAAGTGGTTGCAATGGACCTTTTGGTACTTGATGCTCCGCTTTGACTCGTTGACAAGTTAGACACCTTGAGATAAACAGCGCTATCTCTCTCTTCATATTACTCCACCAAAATGTATGACGAAGATCATGATACATTTTGGTACTTCCAGGATGGATTGCAAACGGTGTGTTGTGCGCCTCCATCATGATTTCATACTTTAAATCAGGGTTGTTAGGAACACAAAGTCTGGAGTTGACTCGAAGTATTCCTTCTTCATCGATTCTTTCTTCCGGCATAACACCTTCTTGCACTTTCTTCCTCATACGCATCAGCTCCAAGTCTGTAGCTTGAGCAGCTTTAACTTTATCGATTAAAGTTGGTTTTACTCGTATATTCGCCATCATCACATGGGTCCTTGGAGTATTTAACTCTATCTCCATCTTTTGCAAGTCACACAAAATGGGCCTTTGTGTTGACAATACTGCACTCGTACTTGCATATGATCTTCTACTCAATGCGTCAGCTACCATGTTCGCTTTTCCAGGATGGTATTGAATGGTATGATCATAATCTTTCAACAGTTCAAGCCAACGTCATTGTCGTATGTTGAGTTCCTTTTGAGTGAAAAAATATTTGAGGCTTTTATGATCCGTAAAGATCTCCACCTTCTCCCCATACAAGTAATGCCTCCAAATTTTAAGTGCAAAGACAATAGCTGCCAACTCTAGATCAGGAGTAGGATAATTCCTCTCATATTCCTTGAGTTATCTTGATGCATAGGCTATGACTTTTTCATGTTGCATGAGAACGCATCCCAACCCTTTGCTCGAAGCATCACTGTAGATGACAAATCCCTCCGAGCCAGATGGTATTGTTAGAACAGATGCTGAAATGAGTCTCCTCTTGAGTTCTTGAAAACTCTTCTCACATTCTTCGCTCCAACCGAACTTTGTATCTTTCCGAGTCAGCTGAGTTAATGGAGTAGCGATTCGAGAAAATCCTTCCACGAATCTCCGATAATAACCAGCTAAACCAAGAAAGCTACGTACTTCGGTCACTGATTTAGGTTGCTCCCAGCTTTGAATAGCTTCAATCTTTGCTGGGTCAACCGATATTCCACGACTTGATACTACGTGCCCAAGGAATGCTACCTCCTCCAACCAGAACTCGCATTTCTTCAACTTGGCATAAAGCTTGTATTCACGAAGCTTTTGGAGTACCAGCCTCAAGTGTTGCTCATGATCTTCACGGCTTTTGGAATAAATAAGGATGTCATCAATAAAGATGACCACAAAGTGATCCAAATATTTCTTGAATACCCAGTTCATCATATCCATGAAGGCAGCAGGAGCATTAGTAAATCCAAAGGACATGACTAGGAATTCATAATGCCCGTACCGAGTTCTAAAAGCCGTCTTTGGAATATCCTCAGTTCTAACCTTCAGCTGATGATATCCAGAACGAAGATCGATCTTTGAAAAGAATTGTGCTCCTTGCAACTAGTCAAACAGGTCATCAATACGTGGCAATGGGTACCTGTTTTTGATGGTGACATGATTCAACTCCCGATAATCAATACAAAGTCGCATACTTCTATCTTTCTTCTTCACGAATAGCACATGAGCACCCCAAGGAGAAGTACTAGGACGAATAAAGCCAATGTCTAACAATTCCTGCAGTTGGATCTTTAACTCCTGAAGTTCAATAGGAGCCATTCGATATGGGGCTTTGGAAAATGGGTTTTGTACCGGGTTTAAGGTCGATACAAAATTTAATTTCACGCTCTGGGGGTAGGCCAGGAAGTTTTTCAGGGAATACGTTAGGGAATTTATTAACAATAGAAATATCATTCAAAACTGACGTATTTTTGTTTAGATCCGTGACATGAGCTAAGAAAGCTTGACATCCGTTTTTCAATAAACGAATAGCTTTATGGCTTGAGATGACAGTGATTGATTTTAATGGTTTAGTTGCTTGAATTCGCATAATAGGTCGATTGGGAATATGAAAGCTAACAACCTTACGAAAACAATCAATTTTTGTATGATGAGTAGTTAACCAATCAATCCCTAGAATCACGTCAAATGCAAATATTTTTAATGAAATCAGATCGACAGGTAATGTGTGGGTACCAACTTGAACCAAACAAGACTTATAAACCGTGGATATAAGGAAGGTTTTTGCCAATGGAGTTTCAACAGATAAATCAAAGTCTAATTTCTCCGGAGTCAAATTTAATCGTTGAACGCAAGTAGGAGAAATAAAAGAATGGGTAGAACCGGTATCAAATTAAGTATAGACTTCGTTAGAATTTATGATAAGCTTACCCGTGATGACCTCATACGGGTTCCTTGCTTTCTGGGAGGTCACAACAAATGCTCTCCCTTGCACTACCGGTTTTGACTTTTCTGGGACGGCCTTTGGTGTCTCCATCTTGGCTGAACTTGTTTTTGGTAAACGACAAAATCGAGTTAAATGACCTTCTCTTCCACAATTATAACATGCTTTAGATGGCATCGCGCAGTTTGGACTGATGTGCCCCTCCCCTCCGCATTTGAAACATATGATAGGTGGTCGTTCTCCTTCCTTAACAATGGGTGCTGGTGCTGACGTCTTTCCATCATTGTTGAATCTCCTCTTCTTGAAATGACCATTCTTATTGTTTTTGCCCTGATTACCACCGAAGTGGTTACCATTTCTGGCCTGTTGATTCCCTCTACGCTTGTTGTCACCGCTTCGATGACTGCTCTCACTGGTATTATCATTTTGCCGACTGCTCTCTTTTGGTTGCGTTGACTCGTTATCGCGCTCCACTAACTGAGCCCTATTCACAACAACTGAATACAAACACAGTTTATGAGAAATAAGATGTTGACGTATCTCAGGTTTCAAACCTCGCAAAAACATTCGCGTCATTCGCTCTTCATTATCCACCAAATGGGACACAAACCGGGACAACTTAACAAATTTAGCCTCATACTGCGACACGGTCATATTATTCTGCTCCAATTTGATGAACTCCACCTCCTTCATGTGACGAACACTTTCGGGAAAGTATTTGTCATTGAACAGCTCTTGGAACTTCTTCCAAGACATCTTCAGTGCAGCAGGTTGAGTACGCTTAATCGATTCCCACCAGTAATCTGCCTCTCCTCGCAACATAAAGGCGGCAAAGGGAACCTTTTGCTCCTCGGAGCATCCCAAGATATCAAATATCTTAGTAATCTGCTTTATCCATGTTTCCGCTATAAATGGTTTTGGCTCTCCCTTAAACTCTGGTGGTCCCAGCTCCTTGAACTGTTTAGCGGTGACCGTTCGAGAGTTTTCAGTGTTTTCACCTATATTTTGGACAGGAGCCGCTCTCGCCTGCTGTTGCATGAACTGCATAAAGTTTCTGAACATTCCATCATTCATCATCTGGTCAGTGTTGTTGTTTGCATGAGGATTGTCACCTTCCTGATGCACATTATCCTGATTATTGATATGTGGTGAATCAACAGTCGTCTGTGCTCCATTGCTATTCTCAACATTCTCAGATGCCATTTTCAGATACTGTCACAAAATAAAAGTTAATTGATATGTCATATATTAACCTTATATTATGACCGACCAATTAAATACCATGCAAATAAACTTAGGTAGGTCATACTAGCGAAGGAATTCCCCGTCTCTCCCCTCCTAGTTCTATTCTCACATCTTAGCCAGGGATCATATCCCTAAGCTCTGATACCAACTGTGACGCCCCTAAAATTAGGTATACATCACCCATCTTGGGTCGTCAGAAACATAGTACAGAATACAAATACAACTTACTAATACAACTGTCGTGTACAATACGACAAAACATAAACTGTGAGTTTGAATACAAATATTGTCTTCTAAAGAGTATTCATACTCAAAAGGAGTCCTCATTACATTTATTAACACACAATTACATATAATAGTGAGGACTACTAACTAATACTATCATTTGGACCATCACTCCGTTCCCCGACTTGCCCCAGCTACGTTCTCATTTCCTAAAGAGAACAGTGAAAGAAAGGGTGAGCTCAACTAGCCCAGTAAGAAATATTATGACTAAGATAATGCAGAATAAATTATCATTAGCCTTCAACAATGTTAAACTGATAAAATATAATAGACATCAAGTTTAACTGCAGCGGAACAAGCAATCCATTAAAAGAGTCAAGTAGAAAATAAACTCTACTATTTTTTATGATTTAAAAGGTTTTTCAACACTGTGATCGCTGGGACTCAGTTTAATAAAATAATCCACATCATCGAATCACCCCTGCACTACGGCCAAGGATATTCGTGTATTCATTAATGGTCATGATCATGCCAACAACTGTCCATCAACGCACTACGGGCCAATGAGGACTTTTACCACATCATTTGTAACATTACGGTCATGATTATACCGAATAATCCCTGGTCATATTCACACCAAGTCCATCTATGCACTACAGGCCACAGATGACTTTCCACATTTTATAAACATGAGGATGATGACAATAATATAAGAATTCAATAAAACATATTCAAGAATTAATTTATCCAGGAATTAACAACGTCCAAATTGTTAACATGATACTACTTTGTGGAGTAGAATTCAAGAATGCTTAGAAGAATATTTTCATGAAAAGATACTGGATGAAACGCAATTATCAAAGATATTCCATAAATTTCATGGAGTATAGAAGTCAAAACTTAACCAACTGAGTATAATAAAGAATGGAATAACAAAAAAAATCACCATGCATGCGATAGACCACACAGACAGATTATTCCAACAGAATAATAAATAATGGAACCAGGTCCGGCGTAAAACGCACAGACATGATATTCCAACAGAATAATAATAAAGACAGAACCAGGTCCGGTGTAAAACACACAGACAGGATGTTCCAACAGAATAATAATAAAGACGGAACCAGGTCCGGTGTAAACCACACAGACAGGATGTTCCAACAGAATAATAGAAGAATGTCACCAAGTATAGGGTAGACCGTGTATACATGTTATTTCAACAGAATAATAAGAAATGGAATAACAACAGTTCTCTTCATGAATAAGAAAGAATAACACCCTTTACCGTTTTAAAGAAGAGCTGAAATAAGGAAGTAGTTAAATAGCAGAATACTCTTCTTCTCTCTCTCTATAGTTTCTCTCTATAGTTTCTCTCTCTAGAGTTCAGTGAATTCGTAAGAAATAATGAAGGAATGAGCTGCTATTTATAGAAAAATAGAATGCATAGTAACTAATCCATGAACGGTCCAGATTGATTACTTTAATCTGACGGTCCATATTTAAAGAAAAATCTTTTAAATAAAATATAATATATTCTATTTATAGAATAACTTTAATAAAGTATTCTGTTTTATATAAAAAGATGTTTTTGTTTTGTTACGTTAATAATACGAATAAAACAAAGCGTCATTATCGCTAAATAATTCATATTATTAACTGACAATAATTGAATCAAACTGAGTGACTTCTCACATAAGCATTAATAATCAATACCGTGTGTTACTATGCAACCACACATATTACTGTACTTTTACTACCGAGTAGTTCAACAGTATCAATGGTAAAACTTCCGCCGTTATTTTTAATAAAATATTTTTGTCGTTTTCTCAATCCGATAATAATTCCGTTATGGGGTCCACCAATGATTGTGCCGCTATACGAATATTTCCTGTTAAAACGAATATTCTCCGACCAATCGAATATTATATAACAACTTGCGTACTTTGCAAAATTTATAAATATTACCCACAACTATAACATTATATCAAAATAACTCCATAATATTTAAAAAAATGATATTTATAGAAAATTCATCTTTATTTATAAAGGTTGGGGTCTTGCAACCTCCCCTTCTTATGAAATTTCGCCCTCGAAATTAGGGTACGTACCTGGTATGTCGAAGAGGTAAGGATACCTTGATTTCATTTCATATTCTAACTCCCAAGTCATTTCCTTAACATCGTGGTTTCTCCACAAAACTTTGACTTGAGGTATAACCTTGGAGCGTAAAATATGTTCCTTCTAAAACAGTTTTTGACTATACCTTTATGTAAGGTGTCATTGTGAGGTGTTGTCCACGGTTGGGACATAAGTCACATTTGGTATATATTTGTATCCAAACTCACAGCATATGTGTTGTTGTATTTTACACGACAATTGTTGTAATAAAGTTGTAGTTATTTTCTGTACCATGTATTTGGCGACTCAGAATATGTTGGATGGAATTGACCTATTTTGGGGTCGTTACACTCATAACAATTATTATCACACTATTTCACATAATAGTGAGGACTATTAATGCTATCCTCTGGACCATCACTCCATTCCCCGACTCGTCCCAGCTATATTCTCATTTCCTGAAGAGAACAGTGAAAGAAAGTGTAGCCTATTAAGAAATATTATGACCAAGATAATGCAGAATAAATTATCATTAGTCTTCAACAATGTTAAACTGACAAAATATAATAGACATCAAGTTTAACTGCAGCGGAACAAGCAATCCATTAAAAGAGTTAAGTAGAAAATAAAATCTACTATCTTTTATGATTTAAAAGATTTTTCATCACTGTTATCGCTGAGACTCAGCTTAATAAATATTCCGCATCATCAAATCACCCCTGCACTACGGCCAAGGATATTCTTTAGTATCACGACCACAATTATCCATGCACTACAGGTCAAGAATATTTGTGTATTCATTAATGGTCATGATCATGCCAACCACTGTCCATCAATGCACTACGGGCCAATGAGGACTTTTACCACATCATTTGTAACATTACGGTCATGATTATACCGAATAATCCCTGGTCATAATCATACCAAGTCCATCTATACACTACAGGCCACAGATGACTTTCAACAGAATATAAACATGAGGATGATGACAATGATATAAGAATTTAATAAAACAAGTTCAAGAATTAATTAATCCAAGAACCAATAACTTCCAAATTGTCAACATGATACTGCTTTGTAAAGTAAAATTCAAGAATGCTCAGAAGAATATTTCCATGAAAAGATACTGGATGAAGCGCAAATATCAAGGATATTCCACTAATTTCATAGAGTATAAAAGCCAAAACTTTAACCAACGGAGTATAATAAAGAATGGAATAACAAAAGAAATCACCAGGCATGCGATGGACCGCATAGACAGGTTATTCCAACATAATAATAAATAACGGAACTAGGTCATGCATAAACGCACTGACAGGATATTCCGACAGAATAATAAATAATGGAACCAGGCCCGGCGTAAACGCACAGACAACATATTCCGACAGAATAATAGATAATGGAACCAGGTCCGGCATAAACGCACAGACAGGATATTCCGACAGAATAATAAATAATGGAACCAGGTCCGGCATAAACGCACAGACAGGATGTTCCAACAGAATAATAAAGAATGGAATAACAGAAGAATTTCACCAAGTATAGGGTAGCCCGCGTATACAGGTTATTCCAACAGAATAATAAATAATGGAATAACAGAAGTTCTCTTAATGAATACAAAAGAAATAATACCCCTTTCCTTAAGAAGAATAATACTGGATATATGACTAGTGCAGTAGCAGAATACTTTTCTTCTTTCTCTCTATAACTTCTCTCTCTAGAGTTTCAGTGAATTCGTAAGAAATAATGAAGAAATCAGATTCTATTTATAGAAGAATTGAAGGATACTATTGGACTGTACAGTAAGAATTCAGACGAAATAATTTTCAAAGTCACGGACGAAAGGAAAATTGTTTCAGACGCAACTTAATCATCCACATGTGAATTTCCTCAAATTCAACGACAACTTATATATATATATATATATATATATATATATATATATATATATATATATATATATATATATATATATATACAACATGTTGGCCACTACTTTATATATTATATATATACCCCATTTTAATTTTCCACCCTCCCGTATCTAGATCATTTCCCCCACCATTATCAAATCATGTCATATATAATACAATCCACCACCCACCAAAATCTCTTACATTTTAAAACATATAATTCCTTTCCTCACAAAAATCACATACCACACATACACGGCACTATATAATACGCACATATATATATATATATATATATATATATATATATATATATATATATATATATATAACTTATATACATATAAATATAATAATACAAAACTGAGATAACTTTCTACCGATCCAAATAATACGCCAATATTTACAACAAATACTTCATAAAAATCATCTAAATATTTTTAATAACATATCCTCATTATTATAATTCTGTCATATCAATTATTGATTTAATAATATATAAAATATCGACAATAATTGAATCTAATTAAGTGACTTCTTACGTAAGCATCAATAATCAATACCGTGTGCTACTATGCAACTACGCGTATTACTGTACTTTTACTACCGAGTAGTTCAACAGTATTAACGGCAAAACTTCCGTCGTTATTTTTATAAAATATTTTTGTTGTTTTCTCAATCACACAATAATTCCGTTGTGGGGTCCACCAATGATTGCGCCGTTGTACGAATATTCTCCGACCAATCGAATATTATACAACAACTTGCATACTTTGTAAAATTTATAAATACTACCCACAACTATAACATTATATCAAATCCACACCATAATATTAAAAAAAATATTTCGAGAAATTTAAACATTTATTCATAAAATCTGGGGTCTCACAATCTCCCCTCCTTATGGAATTTCGCCCTCAAAATTTACGTACGTACCTGGTATGCCGAACAGATGAGGACACTTCATCATATTCTAACTCTTGAGGTATAACCTTTAAGCGTAGAATATATTCCAAGATTTTAACAGGTACATCTTCATATGTTAAATCATCCTCTATCTCGTCCAGTTTTAAATCAATAATGTGGTTCAGGTCGTCTACATATTTATGTAACATTGATACGTTAAAAACGTAATGAACACGCGACATACTTGGCGGTAAAACGAGTCTATAAGCCACAGTTCCTACTCGATCGAGGATTAAAAATGGGCCAATGAATCGAGGATTAAGCTTTCCTCTCTTTCCAAATCTTGTAACTCCTATCCATGGAGCAACACGTAACAACACACGATCTCCTATATCGAATTTCCCGTCCTTTCGATGAAGATCGGCATAACTCTTTTGTCGATCTTATGAGATTTTTATACGTTGTCGGATCGTTTGAATCTTTTTCGTAGTCATACGTACCAACTCCGGTCCCAATAACGTTGCTTCACCCGCCTCATCCTAGTATACTGGAGAACGACACTTCCTTCCATACAACGCTTCGAATGGAGTCATGCCAATACTTGCTTGATAACTGTTGTTGTAGAAAAACTCTACCAATGATAAGAACTTGTCTCAACTTCCCTTGAAGTTAAGGACACAGAGTCTTAATAAATCTTCCAGAGTTTGAATAGTCTTCTTTGATTGTCCGGCCGTCTGACGATGATATGCCGAACTAAATCGTAAATCCGTGCCCATAGCTTTTTGCAAACTAACCCAAAATCGTGAAGTGAATCTTAGGTCTCGATCAGAAACTATGGATATTGGTATACCATGCAGTCTTACAATCTCGTTTATGTACATACGAGCAAGACGTTCAAGTGTATAAGTTTCTCGTATTGGTAAGAAATGAGCAGACTTGGTCAATCTATCAACAATGACCCAAATTGCATCTATGCCTTGAGAACCCTTGGGAAGACCAGTAACGAAATCCATGGTAATGTGCTCCCACTTTCATTTTGGAATTTCAAGTGGTTGCAATGGACCTTTTGGTACTTGATGTTCCTCCTTGACTTGTTGATAAGTTAGACACCTTGAGATAAACAACGATATCTCTCTCTTCATATTGCTCCACCAAAATGTATGATGAAGATCACGATACATTTCGGTACTCCCAGGATAGATTGCAAACGGTGTGTTGTGCGCCTCCATCATGATTTTATACTTTAACTCAGGATCGTTAGGAACACAAAGTCTGGAGTTGACTCGAAGTATTCCTTCATCATCGATTCTTGCTTCTAGAATAACGCCCTCTTGAACCTTCTTCATTCATCTGCTCTGAGAATGTAGCTTGAGTGACTTTAACTTTATCGATTAAAGTCGATTCTACTCGTATATTCGTTATCTTCACGTGAGTTCGTATATTCGCACTTGTAAACGCATATGATTTTCTACTCAATGCGTCAGCTACCACGTTCGCTTTTTCACGATGATATTAAATGGTACGATCGTAATCTTTAACAGCTCGAGCCAACGTCTTTGGCGCATGATACGTTCGTTTTAAGTAAAGAAATATTTGAGGGTTTAAGAAATGGGTTTTGTACTGGGGTCAATACAAAATTCGATTTCACGCTCTAGGGGTAGGCTAGGAAGTCTTCAAGAATATGTCAAGAAATTTATTAACAATAGAAATATCATTCAAAACTGTGACTCTCATCCCAGACTTGGATAACACGTCTATCAACTTGCCATCGTCATTTACAACGTCTCCTACGGAAAGTCTGGCTTCGGTGCATTCCACACCAGGAAGTCAACAACGAAAGGAACGGGGATCTTTACTTATGGCTTGATATGACAATGATTGGCTTTAGTGGTTTGGTTGCTTGAATTCGCATAACAGGTTGGTTAGGAATATGAAAGTTAACAACCTTACGAAAAGCATGATGAAAAGTTAACCAATCATTTCCAAAAATCACATATCAACAGGTAACGTGAAAGTGTCTATTTGAATCAAACAAGATTTATAAATAGTAGAGTTAACGAAGGTTCCTCCTAACAGAGTTTCAACAGATAAGTCAAAGTCTATTTTTTTTAAGAGCCAAGTTTAAACGTTGAACACAACTAGGTGAAATACAAGAGTGGGTAGAACCAATATCGAATAAGATACAAACTTCGCAAGGATTTATGATTAGCTTACCCGTGATAACTTCATTTGGGTTCCTCACTTGTTGGGAAGTCATGACAACCGCTCTCTCTTGAACTACCCGGCATTGACTTGTCTGGGGTAGCATTTGGTGTCATCACTATCGTTGGAATTGACTTTAATATAGGGCATATTTTACCCTCAACTGCTTCATCGTACTCCTGCTTCATGATCTGAATCATCAATCTTCGATCCATATCGAGTTCAGATTGACCGCTCTATACAGGGTAATTCAAAACTCGATGTTGGGTTCTCCTAATTGTTATCCAAAAAGAGAAATGTATATCATCTATTTTAGCCTTTTTGGATCGGACGTCTCTTTCTACAATATCAACACATCATGCGGCTTTTACCCACGCATCCTTCATTCTCACTCGTTCAGTTGTTTTTTCTTTCAGCTGATCCTTGATATTTGAATTCTCATATTCTAACTTTAATATCTTACACTCTGCCAAAGCGTGATTTTGTTCGAGCATCACATATCGGGTAACACAATTTTGAATCGTTACATCTCTTTGCTCCACGACCGCCTGCCGTTTTTCAGCATGCTCTTCTAACTCATGAACACGATTTTGTAATTCTAAGTTTTGATCATAAATTTCTTCTAACCAAGTCTCCTCAGGTTCCTCTTCTTCCTCACTCTCAGCTGCTACCTCTGCCACTAGCTCGGGTGCAACTATTAGTTCTTCACTTACCACGTAGATATCTCTAATTTCTTCTTCGCCTGATATTACATTATCCTGGTTGGTGATTAGAGGTGCCACGGTCTCATTCACTCCATTATTGACATTTTCAGCTGCCATTTTCAAATACTGTCACAAAACAAGGGTTAATTAACATGTCACATATTATCAATATACTCTGACCAACTAATTAAATAACAAATAAACTTAGGTAGGTCATACTAGTGAAAGAATTCCCCGTCTCTCCCCTCCTAGTTCTTGTCTCACACCTTAGCCAGGGATCATATCTCTAAGCTTTGATACCAACTGTGACGCCCCCAAAATTAGGTAAACATCACCCATCTTGGGTCGTCAGATACATGGTACAGAATTCAAATACAACTTACTAATACAACTGTCGTGTACAATACGACAAAACATAAACTATGAGTTTGAATACAAATATTGTCTACTAGAGATTATACAAACTCAAAAGGAGTCCTCATAACAATTATTATCACACTATTTCACAGAATAGTGAGGACTACTAATGCTATCCTCTGGACCATCACTCCGTTTTCTGACTCGTCCCAGCTATATTCTCATTTTCTGAATAGAACAGTGAAAGAAATGGTGAGCTCAACTAGCCCAGTAAGAAATATTATAACCAAGATAATGTAGAATAAATTATCATTAGTTTTCAACAATGTTAAACTGACAAAATATAATAGACATCAAGTTTAACTGCAGCGGAACAAACAATCCATTAAAAGAGTCAAGTAGAAAATAAAATCTACTATCTTTTATGATTTAAAAGGTTTTTCATCATTGTTATCGCTGAGACTCAACTTAATAAATATTTTACATCATCGAATCACCCCTGCACTACGGCCAAGGATATTCTTTAGTATCACGACCACAATTATCCATGCACTACGGGCCAAGAATATTTGTTTATTCATTAATGGTCATGATCATGTCAACCACTGTCCATCAATGCACTACGGGCCAATGAGAACTTTTACCACATCATTTGTAACATTACGGTCATGATTATACCGAATAATCTCTGGTCATAATCGTACCAAGTCCATCTATGCACTACAGGCCACAGATGACTTTCAACAGAATATAAACATGAGGATGATGACAATGATATAAGAATTTAATAAAACAAGTTTAAGAATTAATTAATCCAAGAACCAATAACTTCTAAATTGTCAACATGATACTGCTTTGTAGAGTAAAATTCAAGAATGCTCAGAAGAATATTTTCATGAAAAGATACTGGATGAAGAGCAAATATCAATGATATTCCACTAATTTCATAGAGTATAAAAGCCAAAACTTTAACCAACTGAGTATAATAAAGAATGGAATAACAAAAAAAATCACCAGGCATACGATGGACCGCACAGACAGGTTATTCCAACAGAATAATAAATAACAGAACCAGGTCATGCGTAAACGCACTGACAGGATATTCCGACATAATAATAAATAACGGAACCAGGTCCGGCGTAAACGCACAGACAAGATATTCTGACAGAATAATAGATAAGGGAAACAGGTCCAGCGTAAACGCACAGACAGGATATTCCGACAGAATAATAAATAATGGAACCAGGTCCGGCGTAAACGCACAGACATGATGTTCCAACAGAATAATAAAGAATGGAATAACAGAAGAATTTCACCAAGTATAGGGTAGCCCGCGTATACAGGTTATTCCAACAGAATAATAAATAATGGAATAACAGAAGTTCTCTTCATGAATACAAAAGAAATAATACCCCTTTCCTTAAGAAGAAGAATACTGGATATATGACTAGTGCAGTAGCAGAATACTTTTCTTCTTTCTCTCTATAACTTCTCTCTCTAGAGTTTCAGTGAATTCGTAAGAAATAATGAAGGAATCAGATTCTATTTATAGAAGAATTAAAGGATACTATTGGACTGTACAGTAAGAATTCAGACGAAATAATTTTCAGAGTCACAGACGAAAGGAAAATTATTTCAGACGCAACTTAATCATCCACATGTGAATTCCCTAAAATTCAACGACAACTTATATATATATATATATATATATTATATATATATATATATATATATATATACAACATGTTGGCCACTACTTTATATATTATATATATACCCCATTTTAATTTTCCACCCTCCCGTGTCTAGATCATTTCCCCCACCATTATCAAATCATGTCATATATAATACAATCCACCACCCACCAAAATCTCTTACATTTTAAAACATATAATTATTTTCCTCACCAAAATCTCATACCACACATACACGACACTATATAATACGCACACACACACACACATATATATATATAACTTGTATATATATAAATATAATAATACAAAACTGAAACAATTTTCTACCGACGATTTTGAAAAATGGGTAAATGAGAATCCAAATAATACGCCAATATTTACAACAAATACTTCATAAAAATCATCTAAATATTTTTAACAACATATCCTCATTATTATAATTCTGTCATTTCAATTATTGATTTAATAATATATAAAATATCGACAATAACTGAATCTAATTAAGTGACTTCTTACGTAAGCATCAATAATCAATACCGTGTGCTACTATGCAACCACGCGTATTACTGTACTTTTACTACCGAGTAGTTCAACAGTATTAACGGTTAAACTTCCGCCGTAATTTTTATAAAATATTTTTGTCGTTTTCTCAATCAGATAATAATTCCGTGTGGGATCCACCAATGATTGCGCCGTTGTACGAATATTTCTCGATAAAAAGAATATTCCCCGACCAATCGAATATTATACAACAACTTGCATACTTTGCAAAATTTATAAATACTACCCACAACTATAACATTATATCAAATCCACACCATAATATTAAAAAAAATATTTCGAGAAATTTAAACATTTATTCATAAAATCTGGGGTCTCACAATCCATGCACTACGGGCCAAAGATAATTGTGTTTTCATCAACGGTCTTGATCATGCCATAAAATAATTCATCTTTGCACCCTTGGCCGAAGAGAATTCATGGTCATAATCATACCAAAAACTGTCCATCAATGCACTACGGGCCAATGAGGACTTTTTCACATCATTTATAATATTACGGTCATGATTATACCGAATAATCCCTAGTTATAATCATACCAAGTCCATCTATGCACTACAGGCCACAGATGACTTTCAACATAATATAAAATTGAGGATGATGAAAATTGAGGATGATGACAATGACATAATAATTCAATAAAACAAGTTCAAGAATTAATTTATCCAAGAATCAATAACGTCCAAATTGTCAACATGATACTGCTTTGTGGAGTAAAATTCAAAAATACTCAGAAGAATACTTCAATAAAAAGATACTGGATGGCGCGTAAATATCAAGTATATTCCACTAATTTCATGGAGTATAAAAGCCAAAACTTTAACCAACTGAGTATAATAAAGAATGGAATAACAAAAGAAATCACCAGGCATGCGATAGACCGCAGAGACAGGTTATTCCAACAGAAAAATAAATAGTGGAACCAGGTCATGCGTAAATGCACCGACAGGATATTTCGACAGAATAATAAATAATGGAACCAGGTCCGGCGTAAACGCACAGACAGGATATTCCGACAGAATAATAAATAATGGAACCAGGTCCGGCGTAAAGCACAGACAGGATGTTCCAACAGAATAATAAAAATGTAATAACATAAGAATTTCACCAAGTATAGGGTAGCCCGCGTATACAGTTTATTTCAACAGAATAATAAAGAATGGAATAACAGAAGTTCTCTTCATGAAAAAGAAAGAAAGAATATCCTTTACGAGTACAACAAATAATATCCCTTACCTTTGAAAGAAGAGTATTCCGACTGGTAGGGCGAGGATATACTCGAAGAAAACTTGCACTACGCTCAAAGCTTTCTTAAACTCTAAATAAATACGCTCAAGATTATAGAAGAAGAACTCTCTCTATAGTTTCTCTCTCTAGAGTTTCAGTAAATTCGTAAAAAATAATGAAGGAATGAGCTTCTATTTATAGAATAATAGACTGCATAGTAACTAATTCATGAACGGTCCAGATTGATTTACTTTTAATCGGACGGTCCATATTTAAAGTAAATTTTTTTATATAAAATATAATAAATTCTATTTATAATCTAATAAAACGAATAACTTTATAAAAGATTTTACTATACAAACACTATACAAACACTATACATAATAAAATATAATATATTCTAATTATTATCTAATAAAACAGATAACTTTATAAAAGTATTCTGTTTTATATAAAAAGATTTTACTATTAGCCTAATAAAACGAATAACTTTATAAAAGTATTCTGTTTTATATAAAAAACTTTTCTGTTTTATTACATTAATAATACTAATAAAACAAAACTGAGTGACTTCTCACGTAAGCATCAATAATTAATACCGTATGTTACTATGCAACCACGCGTATTACTGTACTTTTAACACCGGGTATTTTAACAGTTAACGGTAAAACTTCCGCCGTTATTTTCATAAAAATATTTTTGTCGCTTTCTCAATCCGACAATAGTTCTGTTGTGGGGTCCACCAATGATTGTACCGTCGTACGAATATTCCCCGACAAAAAGAATATTTCCCGACTAATCGAATATTCCCCGACACAACGAATATTTTATATCAGCTTGCTTACTTTGAAAAAAAATTCACATATTACCCTTAACTTTAAACTTTTATCAATTTAACTATTTTCCAAAATAGAAAAATTAAATATTTTTATTTCATAAAATTCGGGGTCTCACAAATATATATATATATATATATATATAAACGGTCACCTATTTTCATACCACCAAAATTACATTATTAATTCAATTCTATCATTATCTATTCCTTTCATAAATGTTTAAATTCTTTATTCATTAGTTACACGCGTTACGCGCATCAGAAAAAAATTTGAAAATATAATAAATAAAATTATAAGGAGGTGATTTTTCTCTGTGCGTGTCAGCACTATATTGATCAATTAATCAACTTATCGTGAAATTAACTTCATGGTAACTGAATCTCCCTTTTATACAGGGACCATGATTTGATTCTATGTGACGCCCCCAAAATTAGGTATACATCACCCATCTTGGGTCGTCAGATACATAGTACAGAATACAAATACAACTTAATAATACAACTGTCGTGTACAATACGACAAAACATAAACTGTGAGTTTGAATACAAATATTATCTTCTAGAGAGTATTCATACTCAAAAGGAGTCCTCATTACATTTATTAACACACCATTACATAGAATAGTGAGGACTACTAACTAATACTATCATTCGGACCATCACTCCGTACCCCGACTTGTCCCAGCTACGTTCTCATTTCCTGAAGAGAACAGTGAAAGAAAGGGTGAGCTCAACTAGCCCAGTAAGAAATATTATGACTAAGATAATGCAGAATAAATTATCATTAGCCTTCAACAATGTTAAACTGATAAAATATAATAGACATCAAGTTTAACTGTAGCGGAACAAGCAATCCATTAAAAGAGTCAAGTAGAAAATAAACTCTACTATCTTTTATGATTTAAAAGGTTTTTCAACACTGCGATCGCTGAGACTCAGCTTAATAAAATAATCCACATCATCGAATCACCCCTGCACTACGGCCAAGGATATTCGTGTATTCATTAATGGTCATGATCATGCCAACAACTGTCCATCAATGCACTACGGGCCAATGAGGACTTTTACCACATCATTTGTAACATTACGGTCATGATTATACCGAATAATCCCTGGTCATAATCATACCAAGTCCATCTATGCACTACATGCCACAGATGACTTTCAACATTTTATAAACATGAGGATGATGACAATGATATAAGAATTCAATAAAACAAGTTCAAGAATTAATTTATCCAGGAATTAACAACGTCCAAATTGTCAACATGATACTGCATTGTGGAGTAAAATTCAAGAATGCTTAGAAGAATATTTTCTTGAAAAGATACTGGATGAAACGCAACTATCAAGGATATTCCACAAATTTCATGGAGTATAGAAGTCAAAACTTAACCAACTGAGTACAATAAAGAATGGAATAACAAAAGAAATCACCATGCATGCGATAGACCGCACAGACAGGTTATTCCAATAGAATAATAAATAATGGAACCAGGTCCGGCGTAAACGCACAGACAGGATATTCCGACAGAATAATAAATAATGGAACCAGGTCCGGTGTAAAACACACAGACAGGATATTCCAACAGAATAATAATAAAACGGAACCAGGTCCGGTGTAAAACACACAGACAGGATGTTCCAACAGAATAATAAACGGAACCAGGTCCGGTGTAAAACACACAGACAGGATGTTCCAACAGAATAATAGAAGAATGTCACCAAGTATAGGGTAGACCGCGTATACTGGTTATTCCAACAGAATAATAACAAATGGAATAACAGAAGTTCTCTTCATGAATATAAAAGAAATAATATTCCCTACCTTAAAAGAACTGGATATTGAAAAAGTGATGTAGCAGAATACTTTTATTCTCTCTCTCTTATTCTCTCTATACTTTCTCTCTCTATAGCTTGAATGAATTCGTGAAAAATAATGAAGCCCTAGGCCTCTATTTATAGAAAACTGAGGGTGGCTCTTGGTCTTAACGAAGGGTCAAATGACTCTTGGTCTTAACGAAGGGTCAAATGACTCTTGGTAATATTGAAGGGACAACTACTATTGACGAAAGTAATTACTATTGACCAAGGTAAATACTATTGACGAAGGTAATTACTATTGACCAAGGTAAATACTATTGACCAAGGTAAATACTATTGACGAAGGTAATTACTATTGACCAAGGTAAATACTATTGACGACGGTAATTACTATTGACGACGGTAATTACTATTGACGACGGTAATTACTATTGACGAAGAGACTCTTAGATGATGACATATGGCCCCCCATAAAATAACCAAACTTACCACAACGTCTCAATTATTGATTTAATAATATAACATATTATACAGACGATACTATGACAATAATTTAAGAGATATGATGCAGCAATTACTATAGCAATAATTGAGTATAGCTGAGTGACTTCTCACGTAAGCATCAATAATCAATACCGTGTGCTACTATGCAACCACGCGTATTACTGTACTTTTACTACCGAGTAGTTCAACAGTTTTAACAGTTTTAACGGTAACACTTCAGCCGTTATTTTTAATAAAATATTTTTGTCGTTTTCTCAATCCGACAATAATTCTGTTGTGGGGTCCACCAATGATTGTGCCGTCGTACGAATATTCCTCGACAAAAAGAATATTCTCCGACCAAACGAATATTTTATAACAACTTGCTTACTTTGCAAAATTTATAAATATTACCCACAACTATAACATTATATCAAATTAACTCCATAATATTCAAAAATGATATTTATAGAAAATTCATCTTTATTTATAAAAATTGGGGTCTTACAACCTCCCCTTCTTATGAAATTTCGCCCTCGAAATTAGGGTACGTACCTGGTATGTCGAAGAGGTAAGGATACCTTGATTTCATTTCTGATTCTAACTCCCAAGTCATTTCCTCAACATCGTGGTTTCTCCACAAAACTTTGACTTGAGGTATAACCTTGGAGCGTAGAATATGTTCCTTCTTATCCAAGATTTGAACAGGAACTTCTTCATACGTCAAATCCTCCGCTATTTCGTCCGGTTCTAACTCAATAATGTGGTTCGGGTCTTCCACATATTTGCGTAACATGGATATGTGGAAAACGTTATGAACACGAGACATACTTGGCGGTAAAGCGAGTCTATAAGCCACAGTTCCTACTCGATCGAGGATTAAAAATGGACCGATGAATCGAGGATTTAGCTTTCCTCTCTTTCCAAATCTCGTAACTCCTTTCCATGGAGCAACACGTAAGAACACATGATCAAATTCCACGTCCTTTCGATGAAGATCAGCATAACTCTTTTGTCGATCTTGTGAGGTTTTTATACATTGTCGGATCGTTTGAATCTTTTCTGTAGTCATACGTACCAACTCCGGTCCCAACAACGTTGCTTCGCCCACCTCATCCCAGCATACTGGAGAACGACATTTTCTTCCATACAATGCTTCGAATGGAGCCATGCCAATACTTGCTTGATAACTGTTGTTGTAGGAAAACTCCACCAATGGTAAGAACTTGTCCCAACTTCCCTTGAAGTCAAAGACACAGAGTCTTAATAGATCTTCAAGAGTTTGAATAGTCCTCTCTGATTGTCCGTCCGTCTGAGGATGATATGCTGAACTAAATCGTAACTCCGTGCCCATAGCTTTTTGTAAACTAACCCAAAATCGTGAAGTGAATCTTGGGTCTCGATCAGAAATTATGGATACTGGCATACCATGCAGTCTTACAATCTCGTTTATGTACATACGAGCAAGACGTTCAAGTGTATAAGTTTCTCGTATCGGTAAGAAATGAGCAGACTTGGTCAATCTATCAACAATGACCCAAATCGCATCAATACCTTGAGAAACCCTAGGAAGACCGGTAACGAAATCCATGGTAATGTGCTCCCACTTCCATTCTGGAATTTCAAGTGGTTGCAATGGACCTTTTGGTACTTGATGCTCCGCTTTGACTCGTTGACAAGTTAGACACCTTGAGATAAACAACGCTATCTCTCTCTTCATATTGCTCCACCAAAATGTATGACGAAGATCATGATACATTTTGGTACTTCCAGGATGGATTGCAAACGGTGTGTTGTGCGCCTCCATCATGATTTCATACTTTAAATCAGGGTTGTTAGGAACACAAAGTCTGGAGTTGACTCGAAGTATTCCTTCTTCATCGATTCTTGCTTCCGGCATAACACCTTCTTGCACTTTCTTCCTCATACGCATCAGCTCCAGGTCTGTAGCTTGAGCAGCTTTAACTTTATCGATTAAAGTCGGTTCTACTCGTATATTCGCCATCATCACATGGGTCCCTGGAGTCTTCAACTCTATCTCCATCCTTTGCAAGTCACACAAAATGGGCCTTTGCGTTGTTAATATTGCACTTGTACCCGCATATGATCTTCTACTCAATGCGTCAGCTACCACGTTCGCTTTTCCAGGATGGTATTGAATGGTATGATCATAATCTTTCAACAGTTCAAGCCAACGTCGTTGTCGCATGTTGAGTTCCTTTTGAGTGAAGAAATATTTGAGGCTTTTATGATCCGTAAAGATCTCCACCTTCTCCCCATACAAGTAATGCCTCCAAATTTTAAGTGCAAAGACAACAGCTGCCAACTCTAGATCATGAGTAGGATAATTCCTCTCATATTCCTTGAGTTGTCTTGATGCATAGGCTATGACTTTTCCATGTTGCATGAGAACGCATCCCAACCCTTTGCTCGAAGCATCACTGTAGATGACAAATCCCTCCGAGCCAGATGGTATTGTTAGAACAGGTGCTGAAATGAGTCTCCTCTTGAGTTCTTGAAAACTCTGCTCACATTCTTCGCTCCAACCAAACTTTGTATCTTTCCGAGTCAGCTGAGTTAATGGAGTAGCGATTCGAGAAAATCCTTCCACGAATCTCCGATAATAACCAGCTAAACCAAGAAAGCTACGTACCTCGGTCACTGATTTAGGTTGCTCCCAGCTTTGAATAGCTTCAATCTTTGCCGGGTCAACCGATATTCCACGACTTGATACTACGTGCCCAAGGAATGCTACCTCTTCCAGCCAGAACTCGCATTTCTTCAACTTGGCATAAAGCTTGTATTCACGAAGCTTTTGGAGTACCAGCCTCAAGTGTTGCTCATGATCTTCACGGCTTTTGGAATAAATAAGGATGTCATCAATAAAGACGACCACAAAGTGATCCAAATATTCCTTGAATACCCGGTTCATCATATCCATGAAGGCAGCAGGAGCATTAGTCAATCCAAAGGACATGACTAGGAATTCATAATGCCCGTACCGAGTTCTAAAAGCCGTCTTTGGAATATCCTCAGTTCTAACCTTCAGCTGATGATATCCAGAACGAAGATCGATCTTTGAAAAGAATTGTGCTCCTTGCAACTGGTCAAACAGGTCATCAATACGTGGCAATGGGTACCTGTTTTTGATGGTGACATGATTCAACTCCCGATAATCAATACAAAGTCGCATACTTCCATCTTTCTTCTTCACGAATAGAACAGGAGCACCCCAAGGAGAAGTACTAGGACGAATAAAGCCAATGTCTAACAATTCCTGCAGTTGGATCTTTAACTCCTGAAGTTCAATAGGAGCCATTCGATATGGGGCTTTGGAAATGGGTTTTGTACCGGGTTCAAGATCGATACAAAATTCAATTTCACGCTCTGGGGGTAGGCCAGGAAGTTCTTCAGGGAATACGTCAGGAATTTATTAACAATAGAAATATCATTCAAAACTGACGTATTTTTGTTTAGATCTGTGACATGAGCTAAGAAAGCTTGACATCCGTTTTTCAATAAACGAATAGTTTTATGGCTTGAGATGACAGCGATTGATTTTAATGGTTTGGTTGCTTGAATTCGCATAATAGGTCGATTAGGAATATGAAAACTAACAACCTTACGAAAACAATCAATTTTTGCATAATGAGTAGTTAACCAATCAATCCCTAGAATCACGTCAAATGCAAGTATTTTTAATGAAATCAGATCGATAGGTAATGTGTGGGTACCAACTTGAACCAAACAAGACTTATAAACAGTGGAGGTAATGAAGGTTTCTCCCAATGGAGTTTCCACAGATAAGTCAAAGTCTAATTTCTCCGGAATCAAATTTAATCGATGAGCGCAAGTAGGAGAAATAAAAGAATGGGTTGAACCGGTATCAAATAAAGTATAAACTTCTTTAGAGTTTATAATAAGCTTACCCGTGATGACCTCATTCGGGTTCCTTGCTCTCTGGGAGTTCACAACAAACGCTCTCCCTTGCACAACCGGTTTTGACTTTTCTGGGACGGCTTTTGGTGCCTCCATCCTAGCTGAATTTGTCTTCGGTAAACGACAAAATCGGGCTAAATGACCTTCTCTTCCACAATTATAACATGCTTTGGACGGCATCGCGCAGTTTGGACTGATGTGCCCCTCCCCTCCGCATTTGAAACATATGATAGGTGGTCGTTCTCCTTCCTTAACGACAGGTGCTGGTGCTGACGTCTTTCCATCATTGTTGAATCTCCTCTTCTTGAAATGTCCATTCTTATTGTTTTGGCCCTGATTACCACCGAAGTGGTTACCATTTCTGGCCTGTTGATTCCCTCCACGCTTGTTGTCACCGCTTCGATGACTGCTCTCACTGGTATTATCATTTTGCCGGCTGCTCTCTTTTGGTTGCGTTGTCTCGTTATCGCGCTCCACCAACTGAGCCCTATTTACAACATCTGAATACAAACACAGTTTATGAGAAACAAGATGTTGACGTATCTCCGGCTTCAAACCTCTTAAAAACATCCGCGTCATTCTTTCTTCATTATCCACCAGGTGGGACGCAAACCGGGATAACTCCGCAAATTTTGCCTCGTACTGCGACACGGTCATATTATTCTGCTCCAATTTGATGAACTCCACCTCCTTCATGTGACGAATACTCTCGGGAAAGTATTTGTCGTTAAACAGCTCTTGGAACTTCTCCCAGGACATCTTCAGTGCGGCAGGTTGAGTACGCTTTATCGATTCCCACCAGTAATCTGCCTCTCCTCGCAACATAAAGGCGGCAAAGGGAACCTTTTGCTCCTCGGAGCAACCCAAGACATCAAATATCTTGGTGATCTGCTTTATCCATGTTTCAGCTACAAGTGGTTTGGGTTCTCCCTTAAACTCCGGTGGTCCCAGCTCCTTAAACTGTTTAGCGGTGACCGCCAGAGAGTTTCCAGTATTTCCACCTACGTTGTGGACAGGAGCCGCTTTCACCTGTTGTTGCATGAATTGCATAAAGCCTCTGAACATTTGATCATTCATCATTTGGTCAGTGTTGTTGTTTGCATGAGGATTGACACCTTCCTGATGCACATTATCCTGATTATTGATATGTGGTGAATCAACAGTCGTCTGTGCTCCATTGCTATTCTCAACATTCTCAGATGCCATTTTCAGATACTGCCACAAAATAAAAATTAATTGATATGTCATATATTATCCTTATATTATGACCGACCAATTAAATACCATGCAAATAAACTTAGGTATGTCATACTAGCGAAGGAATTCCCCGTCTCTCCCCTCCTAGTTCTATTCTCACATCTTAGCCAGGGATCATATCCCTAAGCTCTGATACCAACTGTGACGCCCCCAAAATTAGGTATACATCACCCATCTTGGGTCGTCAGATACATAGTACAGAATACAAATACAACTTAATAATACAACTGTCGTGTACAATACGACAAAACATAAACTGTGAGTTTGAATACAAATATTATCTTCTAGAGAGTATTCATACTCAAAAGGAGTCCTCATTACATTTATTAACACACCATTACATAGAATAGTGAGGACTACTAACTAATACTATCATTCGGACCATCACTCCGTACCCCGACTTGTCCCAGCTACGTTCTCATTTCCTGAAGAGAACAGTGAAAGAAAGGGTGAGCTCAACTAGCCCAGTAAGAAATATTATGACTAAGATAATGCAGAATAAATTATCATTAGCCTTCAACAATGTTAAACTGATAAAATATAATAGACATCAAGTTTAACTGTAGCGGAACAAGCAATCCATTAAAAGAGTCAAGTAGAAAATAAACTCTACTATCTTTTATGATTTAAAAAGTTTTTCAACACTGTAATCGCTGAGACTCAGCTTAATAAAATAATCCACATCATCGAATCACCCCTGCACTACGGCCAAGGATATTCGTGTATTCATTAATGGTCATGATCATGCCAACAACTGTCCATCAATGCACTACGGGCCAATGAGGACTTTTACCACATCATTTGTAACATTACGGTCATGATTATACCGAATAATCGATCCCTGGTCATAATCATACCAAGTCCATCTATGCACTACATGCCACAGATGACTTTCAACATTTTATAAACATGAGGATGATGACAATGATATAAGAATTCAATAAAACAAGTTCAAGAATTAATTTATCCAGGAATTAACAACGTCCAAATTGTCAACATGATACTGCATTGTGGAGTAAAATTCAAGAATGCTTAGAAGAATATTTTCTTGAAAAGATACTGGATGAAACGCAACTATCAAGGATATTCCACAAATTTCATGGAGTATAGAAGTCAAAACTTAACCAACTGAGTACAATAAAGAATGGAATAACAAAAGAAATCACCATGCATGCGATAGACCGCACAGACAGGTTATTCCAATAGAATAATAAATAATGGAACCAGGTCCGGCGTAAACGCACAGACAGGATATTCCGACAGAATAATAAATAATGGAACCAGGTCCGGTGTAAAACACACAGACAGGATGTTCCAACATAATAATAATAAAAACGGAACCAGGTCCGGTGTAAAACACACAGACAGGATGTTCCAACAGAATAATAAACGGAACCAGGTCCGGTGTAAAACACACAGACAGGATGTTCCAACAGAATAATAGAAGAATGTCACCAAGTATAGGGTAGACCGCGTATACTGGTTATTCCAACAGAATAATAACAAATGGAATAACAGAAGTTCTCTTCATGAATATAAAAGAAATAATATTCCCTACCTTTTTTTAGAAACATGTTTGGCCTTATAGTTACAAAATAAATTTTAAAAAAATATTAAAATATTTTGATCCAGCTTAAGCAGCTGCTTATGCTGTTAAGGTCCGCCCCAGTTTTTGTAGGAGTGATTTTTATCTATCGTGTGGGAATTGTCTTCTTTTGAAAATAATTAATTAATTTATTTATTTATTTATTTGTGTTAATAAGCAATATTTTTCGGTCTAATGAGATAGGCAATCATAGACTTTTTTACATTAAAATGTATAGTTATCACAACAGCTTAGTATGCGTATCCCTTGAAAAACTATTAAAATTTGTGTATATATTTTAAGAATCTGACTGTAATTTAATTTAGAGTTGTTATTACGTTAAATTCGTGCTAAATTAAAATTACAAAATATATTAATATACACCAAAATTAAAATTCAGAAAAGCAATTATTATTATTATTAAAAAAGACATTGCAGTCTAGTTGAGGTGTGGACCTAGGTAGCATGTTAATAAATAAAGTCCAGTTATATAGTTGGAATGTTAATAATTCGCCATATATTGAAGCAGTAGCAGTAGCAAATCGTACACCTTACACACTTGCTTGTGATAAGGATTATTTATTGAGGCATTTAATTTTAGGTAACCAATAATGGAGACACTTAATACTCCGTACAATGAAAAGAGGTAGGGAGAAACGTTTTAATTGGATGAATCAGCACCCAACAAATCTCCTCACACCTTCTTCTGCTTTATACTTATCCATCCACAATTCCACATGACATGAGAGGGACCGAAAGGAAGACATCCAAATAAATAATTAAAATTAATTTATTATAATTAATTTATTATAAGTTGATTAATTAATTAATAATATAAACACGTAAGGAGAGAGAGAGAGATTACATTTTAATCTGTATGTAAATATTATATTAATTAATTAATTAAAATTAACTTTATATTAACTACTTATTTTAAATAATTCAAATATAAACAGATACTAAACAAAAAAACTTTTTTTTAAAAATCTTAATTATCTATTTCTTTCTATCTATGCTCAGCTTTTTTTTTTCTTCTCAAAGTCGAGAAATATTTAATAATTTTATAACATCGTGACAAAAAAAATTACAAAAAAATATTTATAAAATAATGTAGTTGGTTGTGGTCGATTACTATCCGCTATATCCACCAAGTACACTACCACATTATGGTGATGAATGATTGGCGTAGATGATTTCAATTAGATTTGGAAATGAGGAAGATGATGTCGATGTTCCTCAATTTGTGCATTGACTACCGTATAATGTCTTTTCATGGAGTAACATCTAATAATAGAAGCAAGATGTTGAAAGGCAACTACTGCCAGGCTCGGCACCGCACAGGCGCACAATGCAATGCGGTGACAAGTGTAAGCATATACTCCACTCCATACATTGGAAAAGACAACCATCTATTACTTAATCAGAAGCATAACAATAAATTGGGAATGAACTTGGAAGGGAAATTTGGATAGAGCATTTAAGAAAATGTACTTGGATCTTCTACGGCACTAACCAGTTTCATAAACCACCCAAATACATCTTCAAGTCCAGTGTCGAACAGAACTCTAGAAATTTAAACACTACCATCAAGGGTAATACCAGATTCATTACCTTTCTAAGGTCATTAATGTGATGAATTAACTAACCAAGAAAGAAGTAAATATAAAGTCTAGAGGGAAGAAGCATTATGCTGAACCAAAAGACCAAGTATGCAAATCAAACAAATAGAAAAATCAATAATCAAATCCAATCTTCCTCTTTATACAAATAGAAGAATCAATAATCAACACCAATCTTCCTTTTGGAATAAATAGGCTCTGCAAAGGACAAAGCGCCATCCACCATCTACCATAGGAGATTCTTTGGTTTTAATGGTTAACAAGGCAGATAAAAAGCATGACTGGTACAAACAAACAATAACCCATTCTGTTCTATTCTAAGCTTATGCCTTCCCCCAGGCCAAACCCGCTACCCCAAATAGAAAAGGTTACCTTGCTGAGTAAGATTATGGTTTCAAGTGTGGTAGAGAGGAGAGAAAAATGTTTTACTAGCATTTTACACTTTGGATTTAGGCTTTGGGTGTATGCATAATAGATATAATCAATAGTTTAAGGAAGGAGTTTGACCATCTCGTTCAAAATATTTCCCTCCCTCCCTAAAAATACATGGTCAGCTCAGCTCCACAAATCTTTTTTATATAGCTTCTGAGTGGGACATAGTACATTCCTACTGAAAGTGCATTGTTTTGTGAATGATACAATCTGGGACATTACAAAATGGAAAGTGGGGTACACAAATTGGAATGGAGGGAGAAACTAATTTTAATCCATTTTGTGATATCTCATCTAACCATACACCTATCTATACATGACTCAACATATGCATAGACAGGAAAACAAAAACTATCTTGAAAGTGCATAATCAAATTGATGACAAGAAGAATCTAAACCAACCAAAGATACATGAATGCATTGAAATGAAAACTCCATCTATTTCAACCCAACACAGATGGCTATTATTATTTCATAGGAACATAGACATAGATATTTATCTTTCATATTGTGTTACAGATACACAAGCAAAAAACATGATAATCAACTAGAATGATACTCGGATACCGAGAAGTGACATGAGCTGAGAAACAAACTCGGGGTGAGCTGGCCAAGCCGCTCCTGTCACCAGATTCCCATCCGTGTAGCAACGCTCTATTGGGTCAGGTTCTAACCATGTTGCTCCAGCCAAGACCACATTCAGTTTCACAGCAGGGTATGCAGTGCATTTCTTACCCTACGATGCAACCCATTATTTTAAATTAGAATATGTTAGTAAAAAATGTGATAACCGCTTAATTCTATAAAAATATACATGTGAAGAAAACACATGTAATCGACCCACTTCATGAATATCTACCATTTGCAGTTATCTTTTTCTAAATAACAACCATTTTCATTATTATCAAAGAGACGAAGTCAAGGACCATCCCATTTGACTACAACCTAGATACTTATAAGCAGACGTAGCAGAGATGTTTTTTAGCTTTCATCAGGACAAACAATTGACATATTTTTTAGTATAGTAGGTTCATAAATTTAAATCACCGCCGACATCTGTTTTCTATTGGAAAAAAACAGGATTACAGAGGAAAAATAAAATATGAACAGGAAGTGTTTGAAGCTCTATGGTAACTCTAAAAGTACCTCGTATCATAACTAAAATGTCCAACCTCCAGGTATCACTTCACACAATATCCTAATAGCACTCTACTAATACTGGCACTAATTTAAATAACTAGTGACAACAACACTTAGATAGGATACACAGAAAAGATGCATATTAAAAGTAAGAATATCCGCATTATAATAGCAAAAATGTAAATAGACTACCTTGAGGACACCAGCAGCAGACAAAATCTGTTGTCCATGGCAGATGGATGCTACTGGCTTTCCAGCCTCCATAAATTCTTTCACCAGTTTAATGACAGTCTCATCCAAAGCCAAGTATTCCGGAGCTCGGCCCCCAGGGATCACAAGGGCATCATATCTTGAAGCATCTAAACCTTCAAAATTAGCTGTTAATGTGAAATCATGTCCTGGTTTCTCACTATAAGTTTGGTCACCCTCAAAATCATGGACAGCTGTTGCACATATATCACCTGCACCCTTCTTGGGACAAACTGCATCAACATGACAGTCAAGAGCTTGAAGGGACTGAAAAGGAACTACAACCTCGTAGTCTTCCATGTAATCCTGCAGAAAAAAATAACAAGGCAGTATCAATTTATTATAATAGGGTAAGCTACCATAACAAGCATTTACAACCTCCTTTTCAAAAATAGTTATTAAAAAAAAGATAAAAAAAAATAAGCACATTTTTTGATCCAAAATGAGGTACCAATTGAGCAACTTCACAATATTGTTAAGGAAACTGGCTCTACATCAGACCATTTAAGTTTAAAATAAATTTGAATACTATAACAACAGGTAGCCAATCCAACAATACGAGGAGTTTGATGAGGTGAAGGTGCTTCATTAACATAAATGGCATTTGTTGGCATTTGTCCCTTATAAAATTGAGTTGCACTAGATACAAATTGACTAATGAATGAATTCACTTGGTACAAATTTAAATTGCACGAATTTGAGTTTCAGATGATTATTTATCACTAGTGAATGAATTCAAAGTTTCCAGTGAAGCACCAAAAAATTCATGGAAGAGAGATAAAAGTTATTAGCATAGTTCTCCAAGCATACTCTTTCCTAGCTTGAATGTAACAAAGGTGAGTCAAACTTACCCCACAAAGGAATAGAATTCGTTTATCAGAGCCAGTTATGGTGCCTCCAAGTGCCTTGATAAAATGGCGGATGAACTCAGGATGTCCTATATATGTGGCGGCTGTTATGAGATTGCCATCAGCATGGCATGAAGCCAAGGTCTCTGCTTCAATCCAATGAGCACCAGCAGCGACAAGAACAGGTTTCAAAGCAGGGTATGCGGTGCACTTCCGACCTTTAAGTGAATCTGCAGCTGCCAAGATCAACGGTCCATGGCAGATAGAAGTGATTGGCTTTCCGGAGTTGGAAAATTTGTTCACCAACTCTAAAACAGATTTATCCATCGCAAGATATTCAGGAGCACGTCCCCCTGGAATTACCAGTCCATCATATTTGCTGGCTTCAATCTCATCAAAAGTTGCATTTAGAATGAAGTTGTGACCCCTCGACTCAGAGTAGGTCTGCAAACATTCAGAGAGTTGAGAAAACTTTAGCAGGAAGAGCCTAAATAAAGTAAATGGAAAGAAACACATTATGGTCTTGGATGTGAAGATTAAAATTTTACTCCATTCTCTCTCTCTATCTATTATTTATATTGTTTGGTTAGAGGCAGGAAGATGGTTTGGGGGCTTGAGGCTGTAGCAGTGATGACTGATCATTGGTGAAGGATAAGAGGAACATAAAAATATAAATTTGATCATTTTGAGTAACTTGATCTTGTGGACAAGAATAATTTCGCATAGAACCTTGAATTAAATGATTTTTGGAGGAATAATAAAAAATAGTTAAATTATAAAACCTAGCCACTTACATTTTCAGTATTCCCAAAATTATTGTAATAAAATAAATTGATTTCACAGAATCATGAGATTGAAAGATTCTTTGATGCAATTGAAAGTCAAAAATTCAAAAATATTCAGAATTCTGTCCAAGTGATTTTCCTATAACCATCAACTAAGCATCTACCTTAGCTCCCATATCAAACAACTTACACAGGCAATATCTATTGCATGCTAATTGAAGATAGAGGTAATTTTAAACTCCATCTATTTCAAAATTAGTGATACATTTTTCTTTTTTATTCGTTCTAGAATTAGAGATACATTTCTAATTTTAGAAAGTGGCATGAAATTTCTAATATGTCATTACTATTGAGTACTATCATTAGCACCACCGGTTAATGTTATTTTCCTTTTTTTATATATGTATCTTGATTTCGCGGAGGAAGAAATTGTGAGATAATCTAAAAGTAACATCAAACTATTAGAAAGATTTTTATGCTTTTATCGGTACTCAACATCAAATATAGTAGCGAGCATTTAATCCAAAAGTAAAGTAAAATTCAATTTGAAGACATCCCCACAGATTTTGAGTTTTATATTGAATATATGTATGAGAGAGAACCTGAAAAGGGGAAGCCTGATGAATAGCAGTAGGACATGATTCACCAGCTTTCTTGCCTGGGCAAACAGCGTCAACGGATAAACCGTAAGCTTGCAACGCTTGAAACGGAACCATCACCTGAAAAACCAACTCAAACACAACTTATCATATACATACACAATTATAGACAGAGGGAGGGAGGGAGAGTATTAAAATTAGTAGCAGATTACTTCTAAATCTTCCATGTAATCGCCGCATAGAACGAGGATTCTCTTCTGAGGCCTCGAATTCGCCATTTTTATGAGCTCAAATGGAATGGAGCTTCTTAATTTGACCTCTGAATTTGAGATTGGGAGTATGTGAATCTTCTTTAGCTGAGCTATAAACAAAAACCTTGTCGAAGGTTCGGTTCGCACGACGTATTCCATTGAACTGGCGGAAAAGCCCCTGTTTTGTGCTGAAATTTACTGGAAAAACAAGTCAGAACTCAGGAGTGTGAAGTTATTGAATCAGGTAAGTATGAATTTTATTTTTTGGTAAATAGGCAAGTTAAGGAAAATTGTAATTTTTCTTAATAATCTTATGTTTGTTCGTGAGTGTTTTTTAAGGTAAAGAAAGTTAAAAAAATAAAATAAAATTAGACTCAATTTTTTTATATATTTTTCTGATCAAAATAGTAGAAAAATTAAAGAAAAGAAAATTGAATTTGATAAAATTTATTTTAATTTCGTAACAACTCTTATTTTAATTTTTTCGTTTCTATCCTAGTAGATATATATCTTCGAAAAGCCTAACTAATTGTATAATTTGTTTGTCCAATTTTATTATTTTCTGACCTAGTTGTAAATCTTAGAGAAGTCTAGTTAATTGTATCATTTAATTTGTTTGCCCATTTTCTATAATACAAACTAGTGTAATTCTTTTCTATTTTTACTTTAAAAGATTGCCAATGCCATAGTCATCTTAGCTGGCTGCTTTGATTTGTTCATTTTTTTTACTTTCTTTTCTTCCCCATTATTTTGAAACAACTGATGAGAATTGAGATACTATTATTTTTATTTCATGTATACCATTGAAAATAACTAGAGCGACATAAAAAATAATAGTAAACTTGAAAATACGGAGTCCCGTTGAATATATCATTGTGTTCACTTCCAAAGAACATTAGAAATAAAGAGGAATATTATTTTCACGTGTATTTTTATGTGAAATAAGATCATGTAAAAATATTAAAAATACATGTGAAAATATCACTCAAAAAAACAGAAAGAAATAGAGATCCAGTGTATATAATATACGACCCTGGTAAGTTATATCCCAAAGTATATTTGTCTTCAGCCATCCAGAAAAAGCATTAACATATTTCTATTCCAGAGGATCTTGCTTCGCTACCTGCATCCAAGTAGAAACCAGACGTATAAAGTTACTTGTAATTCAATACATATGCCCTTTTCAGTTTTTTGTTTTCTCTCTCTCTCTCTCTCTATATATATATATATATATATATGTATTATTCTCAAAATAATAAAAAAAATAAACAAGTAATTTACCTGTGCTATGCAAGCTGATTTTGCCATCACTTCTTTGTTACAGAAGCTTTTGATCCACTTCTGTGATAAGACTTCTTATGGTTTCTAATAAAGAGACAAAATTCACGTATCAACCTCAAGAAGCAGAGAGAAAAGCTCAGATATTTCTAAGAGAAACAAACTATCTGTACCAGCTGACAGACTAACTGTACCAACAAACAAACTAAATAAAGAAATACAGTAGTATTGGCATTTACATTAGTATATATTCTAAACTATAAAAAGTACAAGTTGTATTCAAAAAAGTATATTTCTGGATCTTAAAACATAATAGGTCGACTACAACAAAATATATGAGAACTTCGACTATAACAAAATATATGCGAAGTTCGACTAAATAGTTTGACTACAACAAAATATATGAGAATATATTCATGGAAAGATACTTCTTCTAGTATTCTTAGAGCCAAAATCTTTAATCAAATGTTCGGGGGCCAAGGCGGTCGACCCTCCCGCCCGTGCTCAGACGGCTCTGATAATACATTTACCAAAATGATTTCTTTACCTAATACAGTAATACTAATATGACTACACAAAGCACTCACCTAAAATTTGTAGCTGAAGAACTTGGTTCATTACGTAGCCTGAGTGCCGAGAATTGACTTGCTAAGTACTGGCTTGGATCAACACTGACATGGGTGCTACTATTTCTTACTGAATCCATTGGCCATTTCTTTGGAACCACCATATTCCTGCAAGAATTAGGAAGTGAAAAAGAATCTCGCAATTGTTACTAGAAAATAGTAATACAATTTAACTAAAGAAATCCTGCTGTAAAATTAAAGCTGTGAATAGAAAGAAAACTGCACATACCCTTCAACACATCTATGTTTGCATCGATTCATTTTATCCACCGTATAATTCCCAAACACCAAGTCAAGATGCCTGGTCAATTCTGGTATCTTGGACTCCATTACTACATCCCAAATTTTTAATACCTGGATCCAGCTTGATTGTTCCCTAAGAATATCAACAGTCCAAACCAGATATAGTACTCCATAAAAATTATTCTGCTCCA
The DNA here is from genome assembly GCA_016801055.1 of Panax notoginseng. Taxonomy (NCBI): domain Eukaryota; kingdom Viridiplantae; phylum Streptophyta; class Magnoliopsida; order Apiales; family Araliaceae; genus Panax; species Panax notoginseng. Next base: position 255,089,379 of record CM029012.1, read on the forward strand.
AAAGCTGAGAAGAAGTCCCAGCCATGTCTGTGTCAATTTTATCTTTTTGAGGCGGACGCCAGCCGCTTGAGAGCTTCATCAAAAGAGAAATCACTTCCTTACGAATCTCTAAGTTCCTAATTCTGTTAGTCGATTCCAAGAAATAATCGCTGAAGCATACCTAGCATTAGTAAGGAACAACTTTTTTAATATTCAAGAAAAGATAATGATCTTCATGATAACTCTCACTTCACTACAAATGACTCGATTATGAGCTATATATATATTATGTGAAAGAATTATTTTTATGTTCAAAACAAGCAATGGCACACGTATACCTTCCACCTAGCCTCTTTGAATAGTAGAGAATTCATATTGAACAATGTATTAAGTTGGCCAATATCAATCAAGGCATATGCAATAGCTTGGGCCAAGTTCTTGTCGTCGCTTGCACTATAGAAACAACCCCGAGATTTAGCATCAGTGACTAGTTTCTTCCAAACGCAGCCACTGTTTACCAGAGTTGAATCATTTCCCACTATCAAAAGGCAATACCTAAGTATAGAGACAAAGAAGATTTCTTGTGCTTTAAAACCCCAAAAAAGAGTAGAAATGTTAGGAATTAACTCAGGTATGCGACAGAATTACCTAGCGCGCGTAAGAGCCACATTTGTTCTTTGAAGATTGGATAGGAAACCCACCGATCCTTTTCCATTGCAGCGTACTGTAGAAATAATTATCACATCCTCTTCACCACCTTGGAAGCCGTCAACAGACCTAACATTCACAGAGAAATCACTATCTGCTTCTGAACTGTATTTATTCCCAACTTTCTGCTGAATGGCATAGACTTGAGCCTTGTATGGTGAAATGCAACCAACACTAACCCTCTGATTTCTGGCAACAGATTCTGCGAAATTAAAGTGTTTTTCAAAGATCACGGAACAAATAGATTGAAATTTATGTAGCAAACTAAACTTTTAGCAGAGAACGTATATTTTTTAAAATTATCTTTAATTTATTTTTTTTAATAAGCTTTAGATTGAAAAGGTACCTTTGAAAAGATCTGCAACTATTTCAGCAACCACAGCCACTTCTACCATATTTTTCCGGCTATGATAATTATCAAACTCTTCCTTCCCATTCACTACAGTTATAAATGAGTAGGTGCCAAACATGTCTCCTTTAAGAAATCGCCTTTCAAAAGTTCTCTCTTTGAAATTTGGACCATCCAAAATCTGTTTACCATAGAACTCCTTATTAGGAAATAAGCTTATCGATGGATGCATTCTGTACTGAATATTGAGAAGGTGCTTTTCGTGTCCTAAAAGAACCATCCTCTCAAATAAACTCCGTCCAAATTCAGCCCTCTCACAAATCTACAAACGACAAGCTCACGAGAGATAAGCACAGAAAAACTTTTCATGATGACAATAATAAATAAAGCAACACTAAGTTACAAACCTTGCTTTGAACCATTGCAGGAAGTTGTCGCTCATCTCCAACAAGTATAGCATGACGGAGACCACATAGCTGCAAGGGAATGGTGGATTCACATTCTTTAAGCTGAGCTGCCTCATCAACTATTAACAATTGAAATGGTGCCATTCTTTCCGTTTGTAATTTAATAGAGCTGGAAGCAGTACAAAAAACTAAGGTTGCATTTTCCAGGCAAAAGTTCTTAATCGAATAATTCAAGTTTGGAACAGAAAATGTTTCACGAAGGAGTCTAAGAATTAAAAGGAATTTGGGTCTGGACATCGGCAAGTTAGTAAAGTACTTCAGTCGATTTCCAATATCTTGAATTCCAACCGGATCTGCAGAAACATATTTCATCAAAATTTCAACAGCTCGAAGGAAATCAAGAACTCTCATCATGTTCCTTACGACTTCTAGTGAAATGAAAGAAGTAGGCAAATGTGTGTACAAATTTGGAATACAGAACATCAGGCGATTTCCAAATAAATTGAATCTCGTAACAAAAAACTCCTCAAATGTCATAAGATCATCAACTCTATTGCTGGTCTTGTCCCCATCATTATCACCGTCTTTATCCTTGTCTTCAATTGCCTCTTTAGTTGTTTCCAAGTATAGATGATACTGCTCTTCAGGATTTTCAAGAAGACTGGTCTTGTCCCCATCATTATCACCGTCTTTCTCCTTGTCTTCAATTGCCTCTTTAGTTGTTTCCAAGTATAGACGATACTGCTCTTCAGGATTTTCAAGAAGACATATCATTGACTCTAGACTGCTTTTCCAACCAGACAAAGGAGAAAAACATTTTAAAAGACAATCAATGCGGTTGTTAAGAAATATATCAAGAAGATCTTCGTGATCATCAATCTTCATTCTCTCGCCATTACCAAACAAAACAATATCTCCTAATCCATAAGTATCATGCTCAAGAGCATCCCTAACTAAGCTCATAAGCCGTTTTGTAACTCTTATAACTGCAATATTAGTTGGGGCGCAGGTCAGAGTTCTGCAGTTCATTCTTAATAGCATAAAGAGTAATGAAGCAACCGTCTTTGTTTTCCCTGTCCCGGGAGGACCCCATAGTAATTTGACAGAATGATTATGATGGCATGCACTTGTAGCAACGCAACTTACGACAGCAGCTTCTTGGGAATCATCCAGCTTAAAGGAGCGAATGATTTCTCCATGTTTTGATAAAATGGCACTATTAATTTCCTCAATGGGGCAGCGAGTACATTTTGTGCCAACCTGAACATAGTAAATTAAGAAGAATCTCAGACATTCTAAACATCAAGAAATGAAATCATAAAGTAAGAAATGAAATGAAATGCCAATCTTACAGCGGAATCAAGTTGCAGAACTTTTTCAATAATGTTCAAGTTTGCCCGTCCTGAGTGCAATGAGTTCCATATACGAGTATTTGTTGTCAAATTCGTAAGGTAAACAGCAAAAAGTCTCCCTCTATTCTTGTCTTCTCTCTTGTTTTCTTTCTCAAACACGATCGGCTTGGATGAAAATATTGGAAGTGTATCAGTACTTACACTAGTCATTCCTCCAACCAAGGCAATGAGATAGGATCTCTCAGGCCTGTTCAGATCAGCTATGCATTTTGGCCTTACATCTGTCAGGGCAATGAGATCTCCCACCACAGGTTGGTAAATTTCATCATTATCTTCACCCTCTCTCAGTCTCTTCAATGTAATATTGTAGTACAGGTCGTAGGGAAGCTTAAATTTTTGAGAAACACTAACATCAAATATTTCACAGTTGGGTGCATGCAACAATGTTGTCATGCACGAGAGCAAATCAGCATGCGTTTCCTCAATAAGCGGATAAATAAATGACTTCATGTAATCATATGTTGAATAGAATGTTCTTGGAATTTCCTTCACCTGCATGTCAAAGAATTAATAATTTAAACCAATACCCACTCATTCAGGGTGTTGCCTGTTGCATCTTAGATCGATCGATGTTATGGAAATGCATGTGTTGTGTTGCCTTAAAAAATTAATGCATATATGGATGTAAAATCAATACTGGTCAGTTTGCTAAGTGAATTCTAACCTTGCCCTCGTAAAGATCTTTGTTGAGTACATCTTCCAAAGACCAAGAAAAAATCACATCAATCAATCCTTGATCCTCCTTCTTCACACCACTACTACTTGTCATCATCAAAGATTTTGAACTCTCCTTCTTCTTCCCTATATATATATATATATATATATATATATATATATATATATATATATCATCAATTGTCAACAAAAAAATAAAAATAAAAGGGAGGCATTAATTATATATATCACACCCACATTAATAAATTAACCCCATAAAAAAACAGAGAACTAAATAAACAAAGGTCATGCACTTACCAATAAAGTTAAATGATATCAGATTGAAGAATAAGCTCAACATGAATGCAGTCTGCTTACTAATAGTAGTGGTGGAGCTGGTAGTGCATGTCTATTTTGAAAAGTAAAAGATGTACGTATACCCCTAATACATGCAGTCTCTGCTCTGCTTTTTAGGTTCTAAAGCTCCGATTATTAATCCTTAAAAAGCCATGCCCATACATAGATAGATAGAGTAAAGAGAAGCCGAAAAGAGAGTTTGGAGTAGAGAGAATTCATGAATACACGACTTTTGGTTTCCTTTCTTAAGTTTCCTATGTAATGAAATAAATCCCTCCCTCCCTCAATTCCCACCCAATTCAATTTTTACTCCGGACTTTAATTTAAATTTATTATGGGCATTTTAGTTTTAAAAATACTCCTATTAAGTACTTATTACAATTAGTATGACGTTTTACATATTTTGTAAAATTTATAATTATAGTATTAAGGAAGTTAAATCTCATATACAGTAAAACCTCTATTTAGGAATAGATTTGGGATCAAACTATTTGTACTTTAAATGAGAGGTTATTACTAAATAGAGGTATTGATATAAAATATTTTTCAAACATAAAAAAATATTCACTTTAACAAAAATATCAATAAGAACTCCCTAATAATTATTATTCAAAAAAAATTATGCAAAGTTAAAGAAAACATAAATTATTTAGATTTTCAAACTAGGAAAATGTATTCTTTTATAGAAAAATATGGTCTTTTATAGGAAATGTAGTCTTTTATAGGAAAATGTAGTTCTTTATAGTAAATGTAGTCTTTTATAAAAAATGTAGTCTTTTAAAATTTGTGACGCCCCCAAAATTAGGTATACATCACCCATCTTGGGTCGTCAGATACATTGTACAGAATACAAATACAACTTACTAATACAACTGTCGTGTACAATACAACAAAACATAAACTGTGAGTTTGAATACAAATATTATCTTCTAGAGATTATTCATACTCAAAAGGAGTCCTCATTACATTTATTAACACACCATTACATAGAATAGTGAAGACTATTAATTAATACTATCATTCGGACCATCACTCCGTTCCCCGACTTGCCCCAGCTACGTTCTCATTTCCTGAAGAGAACAGTGAAAGAAAGGGTGAGCTCAACTAGCCCAGTAAGAAATATTATGACTAAGATAATACAGAATAAATTATCATTAGCCTTCAACAATGTTAAACTGATAAAATATAATAGACATCAAGTTTAACTGTAGCGGAACAAGCAATCCATTAAAAGAGTCAAGTAGAAAATAAACTCTACTATCTTTTATGATTTAAAAGGTTTTTCAACACTGTGATCGCTGGGACTCAGCTTAATAAAATAATCCACATCATCGAATCACCCCTGCACTACGGCCAAGGATATTCGTGTATTCATTAATGGTCATGATCATGCTAACAACTGTCCATCAACGCACTACGGGCCAATGAGGACTTTTACCACATCATTTGTAATATTACGGTCATGATTATACCGAATAATCCCTGGTCATAATCATATCAAGTCCATCTATGCACTACAGGCCACAGATGACTTTTAACATTTTATAAACATGAGGATGATGACAATGATATAAGAATTCAATAAAACAAGTTCAAGAATTAATTTATTCAAGAATTAACAACGTCCAAATTGTCAACATGATACTGCTTTGTGGAATAAAATTCAAGAATGCTTAGAAGAATATTTTCATGAAAAGATACTGGATGAAACGCAATTATCAAGGATATTCCACAAATTTCATGGAGTATAGAAGTCAAAACTTAACCAACTGAGTATAATAAAGAATGGAATAACAAAAGAAATCACCATGCATGCGATAGACCGCACAGACAGGTTATTCCAACAGAATAATAAATAATGAAACCAGGTCCGGCGTAAAACGCACAGACAGGATGTTCCAACAGAATAATAACAAGACGGAACCAGGTCCGGTGTAAAACACACAGACAGGATGTTCCAACAGAATAATAACAAGACGGAACCAGGTCCGGTGTAAAACACACAGACATGATGTTCCAACAGAATAATAGAAGTATGTCACCAAGTATAGGGTAGACCGCGTATACAGGTTATTCCAACAGAATAATAAAAAATTGAATAACAACAGTTCTCTTCATGAATAAGAAAGAATAACACCCCTTACCGTTTTAAAGACGAGCTGAAATAAGGAAGTAGTTAAGTAGCAGAATACTCTTCTTCTTTCTCTCTATAGTTTCTCTCTCTAGAGTTCAGTGAATTCGTAAGAAATAATGAAGGAATGAGCTGCTATTTATAGAAAAATAGAATGCATAGTAACTAATCCATGAACGGTCCAGATTGATTACTTTAATCTGATGGTCCATATTTAAAGAAAAATCTTTTAAATAAAATATAATATATTCTATTTATAGAATAACTTTAATAAAGTATTCTGTTTTATATAAAAAGATGTTTCTGTTTTATTACGTTAATAATACGAATAAAACAAAACGTCATTATCGCTAAATAATTCATATTATTAACTGACAATAATTGAATCAAACTGAGTGACTTCTCACATAAGCATTAATAATCAATACAGTGTGCTACTATGCAACTACACGTATTACTGTACTTTTACTACCGAGTAGTTCAACAGTATCAATGGTAAACTTCCGCCGTTATTTTTAATAAAATATTTTTGTCGTTTTCTCAATCCGACAATAATTCCGTTGTGGGGTCCACCAATGATTGTGTCGTTGTACGAATATTCCCTGTTAAAACGAATATTCCCCGACCAATCGAATATAACTTGCGTACTTTGCAAAATTTATAAATATTACCCACAACTATAACATTATATCAAATTAACTCCATAATATTCAAAAATGATATTTATAGAAAATTCATCTTTATTTATAAAAATTGGGGTCTTACAACCTCCCCTTCTTATGAAATTTCGCCCTCAAAATTAAGGTACGTAGCTGGTATGTCGAAGAGGTAAGGATACCTTGATTTTATTTTAGATTCTAACTCCCAAGTCATTTCCTCAACATCGTGGTTTCTCCACAAAACTTTGACTTGAGGTATAACCTTGGAGCGTAGAATATGTTCCTTCTTATCCAAGATTTGAACAGGAACTTCTTCATACATCAAATCCTCCGCTATTTCGTCCGGTTCTAACTCAATAATGTGGTTCGGGTCTTCCACATATTTGTGTAACATGGATATGTGAAAAACGTTATGAACACGAGACATACTTGGCGGTAAAGCGAGTCTATAAGCCACAGTTCTTACTCGATCGAGGATAAAAAATAGACCAATGAATTGAGGATTGAGCTTTCCTCTTTTTTCAAGTCTCGTAACTCCTTTCTATGGAGCAACACGTAAGAACACATGATCTCCTATATCAAATTTCACGTCCTTTCGATGAAGATCAACATAACTCTTTTGTCGATCTTGTGAGGTTTTTATACGTTGTCGGATCGTTTGAATCTTTTCTGTAGTCATACGTACCAACTCCGGTCCAAACAACGTTGCTTCACCCACCTCATCCCAGCATAGTGGAGAACGACATTTTCTTCCATACAATGCTTCGAATGGAGCCATGCCAATACTTGCTTGATAACTGTTGTTGTAGGAAAACTCCACCAATGGTAAGAACTTGTCCCAACTTCCCTTGAAGTCAAAGATACAGAGTCTTAATAGATCTTCAAGAGTTTGAATAGTCCTCTCTGATTGTCTGTCCGTCTGAGGATGATATGCTGAACTAAATCGTAACTCCATGCCCATAGCTTTTTGTAAACTAACCCAAAATCGTGAAGTGAATCTTGGGTCTCGGTCAGAAACTATGGATACTGGCATACCATGCAGTCTTACAACCTCGTTTATGTACATACGAGCAAGACGTTCAAGTGTATAAGTTTCTCGTATCGGTAAGAAATGAGCAAACTTGGTCAATCTATCAACAATGACCCAGATCGCATCAATACCTTGAGAAACCCTAGGAAGACCGGTAACGAAATCCATGGTAATGTGCTCCCACTTCCATTCTGGAATTTCAAGTGGTTGCAATGGACCTTTTGGTACTTGATGCTCCGCTTTGACTCGTTGACAAGTTAGACACCTTGAGATAAACAAAGCTATCTCTCTCTTCATATTGCTCCACCAAAATGTATGACGAAGATCATGATACATTTTGATACTTCCAGGATGGATTGTAAACGGTGTGTTATACGCCTCCATCATGATTTCATACTTTAAATCAGGGTTGTTAGGAACACAAAGTCTGGAGTTGACTCGAAGTATTCCTTCTTCATCGATTCTTGCTTCCGACATAGCACCTTCTTGCACTTTCTTCCTTATACGCATCAGCTCCAGGTCTGTAGCTTGAGCAGCTTTAACTTTATCGATTAAAGTTGGTTCTACTCGTATATTCGCCATCATCACGTGGGTCCCTGGAGTCTTTAACTCTATCTCCATCCTTTGTAAGTCACACAAAATGGGCCTTTGTGTTGACAATATTACACTCGTACTTGCATATGATCTTCTACTCAATGCGTCAGCTACCACGTTCGCTTTTCCAGAATGGTATTGAATGGTATGATCATAATCTTTCAACAGTTCAAGCCAACGTCGTTGTCGCATGTTGAGTTCCTTTTGAGTGAAAAAATATTTGAGGCTTTTATGATCCGTAAAGATCTCCACCTTCTCCCCATACAAGTAATGCCTCCAAATTTTAAGTGCAAAGACAACAGCTACCAACTCTAAATCATGAGTAGGATAATTCCTCTCATATTCCTTGAGTTGTCTTGATGCATAGGCTATGACTTTTCCATGTTGCATGAGAACGCATCCCAACCCTTTGCTCGAAGCATCACTGTAGATGACAAATCCCTCCGAGCCAGATGGTATTATTAGAACAGGTGCTGAAATGAGTCTCCTCTTGAGTTCTTGAAAACTCTGCTCACATTCTTCGCTCAAACTGAACTTTGTATCTTTCCGAGTCAGCTGAGTTAATGGAGTAGCGATTCGAGAAAATCCTTCCACGAATCTTCGATAATAACCAGCTAAACCAAGAAAGCTACGTACCTCGGTCACTGATTTAGGTTGCTCCCAGCTTTGAATAGCTTCAATCTTTGCCGGGTCAACCGATATTCCACGACTTGATACTATGTGCCTAAGGAATGCTACCTCCTCCAGCCAGAACTCGCATTTCTTTAACTTGGCATAAAGCTTGTATTCACGAAGCTTTTGGAGTACCAGCCTCAAGTGTTGCTCATGATCTTCACGGCTTTTGGAATAAATAAGGATGTCATCAATAAAGACGACCACAAAATGATCCAAATATTCCTTGAATACCCGGTTCATCATATCCATGAAGGCAGCAGGAGCATTAGTCAATCTAAAAGACATAACTAAGAATTCATAATGCCCATACCGAGTTCTGAAGGCAGTCTTTGGAATATCCTCAGTTCTAACCTTCAGCTGATGATATCCAGAACGAAGATCGATCTTTGAAAAGAATTGTGCTCCTTGCAACTGGTCAAACAGGTCATCAATACGTGGCAATGGGTACCTGTTTTTGATGGCGACATGATTCAACTCCCGATAATCAATACAAAGTCGCATACTTCCATCTTTCTTCTTCACGAATAGAACAGGAGCACCCCAAGGAGAAGTACTAGGACGAATAAAGCCAATGTCTAACAATTCCTGCAGTTGGGTCTTTAACTCCTGAAGTTCAATAGGAGCCATTCGATATGGGGCTTTGGAAATAGGTTTTGTACCGGGTTCAATGTCGATACAAAATTTAATTTCACGCTCTGGGGGTAGGCCAGGAAGTTCTTCGGAAAATACGTCAGAAAATTTATTAACAACAGAAATATCATTCAAAGCTGACGTATTTTTGTTTAGATCTGTGACATGAGCTAAGAAAGCTTGACATCCGTTTTTCAATAAACGAATAGCTTTATGGCTTGAGATGACAGCGATTGATTTTAATGGTTTGGTTGCTTGAATTCGCATAATAGGTCGATTAGGAATATGAAAGCTAACAACCTTACGAAAACAATCAATTTTTGCATGATGAGTAGTTAACCAATCAATCCCTAGAATCACGTCAAATGCAAGTATTTTTAATGAAATAAGATCGACAGGTAATGTGTGGGTACCAACTTGAACCAAACAAGACTTATAAACCGTGGATGTAATGAAGGTTTCTCCCAATGGAGTTTCAACAGATAAATCAAAGTCTAATTTCTCCGGAGTCAAATTTAATCGATGAGCGCAAGTAGGAGAAATAAAAGAATGGGTAGAACCGGTATCAAATAAAGTATAGACTTCGTTAGAGTTTATGATAAGCTTACCCGTGATGACCTCATTCGGGTTCCTTGCTTTCTGGGAGGTCACAACAAACGCTCTCCCTTGGACTACCGGTTTTGACTTTTCTGGGACGGCCTTTGGTGTCTCCATCTTGGCTGAACTTATTTTTGGTAAATGACAAAATCGAGCTAAATGACCTTCTCTTCCACAATTATAACATGCTTTAGACGGCATCGCGCAGTTTGGACTGATGTGCCCCTCCCCTCCGCATTTAAAACATATGATAGGTGGTCGTTCTCCTTCCTTAACAACGGGTGCTGGTGCTGACGTCTTTCCATCATTGTTGAATCTCCTCTTCTTGAAATAACCATTCTTATTGTTTTGGCCCTGATTACCACCGAAGTGGTTACCATTTCTGGCCTGTTGATTCCCTCCACGCTTGTTGTCACCGCTTCGATGACTGTTCTCACTGGTATTATCATTTTGCCGACTGCTCTCTTTTGGTTGCGTTGACTCGTTATCGCGCTCCACTAACTGAGCCCTATTCACAACATCTAAATACAAACACAGTTTATAAGAAATAAGATGTTGACGTATCTCAGGTTTCAAACCTCGTAAAAATATTCGCGTCATTCGCTCTTCATTATCCACCAAGTGGGTCGCAAACCGGGATAACTCAGCAAATTTAGCCTCATACTGCGACACAGTCATATTATTCTGCTCCAATTTGATGAACTACACCTCTTTTGTAACGCCCCCAAAATAGGTCCATTCCACCCAACCTATTCTGAGTCGCCAAATACATGGTACAGAAAACAACTATAACTTTGTTACAACAATTGTCGTGCAAAATACAACAACACATATGTAAGACCCCAACTTTTATAAATAAAGATGAATTTTCTATAAATATCATTTTTGAATATTATGGAGTTAATTTGATATAATGTTATAGTTGTGGGTAATATTTATAAATTTTACAAAGTAAGCAAGTTGTTATAAAATATTCGTTTGGTCGGAGAATATTCTTTTTGTCGAGGAATATTCGTACGACGGCACAATCATTGGTGGACCCCACAACGGAATTATTGTCGAATTGAGAAAACGACAAAAATATTTTATTAAAAATAACGGCTGAAGTGTTACCGTTAAAACCGTTAAAACTGTTGAACTACTCGGTAGTAAAAGTACAGTAATACGCGTGGTTGCATAGTAGCACACGGTATTGATTATTGATACTTACGTGAGAAGTCACTCAGCTATACTCAATTATTGCTACAGTAATTGCTGCATCATATCTCTTAAATTATTGTCATAGTATCGTCTGTATAATATGTTATATTATTAAATCAATAATTGAGACGTTGTGGTAAGTTTGGTTATTTTATGGGGGGCCATATGTCATCATCTAAGAGTCTCTTCGTCAATAGTAATTACCGTCGTCAATAGTAATTACCGTCGTCAATAGTATTTACCTTGGTCAATAGTAATTACCTTCGTCAATAGTATTTACCTTGGTCAATAGTATTTACCTTGGTCAATAGTAATTACCTTCGTCAATAGTATTTACCTTGGTCAATAGTAATTACTTTCGTCAATAGTAGTTGTCCCTTCAATATTACCAAGAGTCATTTGACCCTTCGTTAAGACCAAGAGTCATTTGACCCTTCGTTAAGACCAAGAGCCACCCTCAGTTTTTCTATAAATAGAGGCCTAGGGCTTCATTATTTTTCACGAATTCATTCAAGCTATAGAGAGAGAAAGTATAGAGAGAATAAGAGAGAGAGAATAAAAGTATTCTGCTACATCACTTTTCCAATATCCAGTTCTTTTAAGGTAGGGAATATTATTTCTTTTATATTCATGAAGAGAACTTCTGTTATTCCATTTCTTATTATTCTGTTGGAATAACCAGTATACGCGGTCTACCCTATACTTGGTGACATTCTTCTATTATTCTGTTGGAACATCCTGTCTGTGTGTTTTACACCGGACCTGGTTCCATTTATTATTCTGTTGGAACATCCTGTCTGTGTGTTTTACACCGGACCTGGTTCCGCTTTATTATTATTCTGTTGGAATATCCTGTCTGTGTGTTTTACACCGGACCTGGTTCCATTATTTATTATTCTGTCGGAATATCCTGTCTGTGCGTTTACGCCGGACCTGGTTCCATTATTTATTATTCTGTTGGAATAACCTGTCTGTGCGGTCTATCGCATGCATGGTGATTTCTTTTGTTACTCCATTCTTTATTATACTCAGTTGGTTAAGTTTTGACTTCTATACTCCATGAAATTTGTGGAATATCCTTGATAATTGCGTTTCATCCAGTATCTTTTCATGAAAATATTCTTCTAAGCATTCTTGAATTTTACTCCACAATGCAGTATCATGTTGACAATTTGGACGTTGTTAATTCTTGGATAAATTAATTCTTGAACTTGTTTTATTGAATTCTTATATCATTGTCATCATCCTCATGTTTATATTCTGTTGAAAGTCATCTGTGGCCTGTAGTGCATAGATGGACTTGGTATGATTATGACCAGGGATTATTCGGTGTAATCATGACCGTAATGTTACAAATGATGTGGTAAAAGTCATCATTGGCCCGTATTGCATTGATGGACAGTTTTTGGCATGATCATGACCATTAATGAATACACGAATATACTTGGCCGTAGTGCAGGGGTGATCGATGATGTGGATTATTTTATTAAGCTGAGTCTCAGCGATCGCAGTGGTGAAAAACCTTTTAAATCATAAAAGATAGTAGAGTTTATTTTCTACTTGACTCTTTTAATGGATTGCTTGTTCCGCTACAGTTAAACTTGATGTCTATTATATTTTATCAGTTTAACATTGTTGAAGGCTAATGATAATTTATTCTGCATTATCTTAGTCATAATATTTCTTACTGGGCTAGTTGAGCTCACCCTTTCTTTCACTGTTCTCTTCAGGAAATGAGAACGTAGCTGGGGCAAGTCGGGGAACGGAGTGATGGTCCGAATGATAGTATTAGTTAGTAGTCCTCACTATTCTATGTAATGGTGTGTTAATAAATGTAATGAGGACTCCTTTTGAGTATGAATACTCTCTAGAAGATAATATTTGTATTCAAACTCATAGTTTATGTTTTGTCGTATTGTACACGACAGTTGTATTAATCAGTTGTATTTGTATTCTGTACTATGTATCTGACGACCCAAGATGGGTGATGTATACCTAATTTTGGGGGCGTCACAGTTGGTATCAGAGCTTAGGGATATGATCCCTGGCTAAGATGTGAGAATAGAACTAGGAGGGGAGAGACGGGGAATTCCTTCGCTAGTATGACATACCTAAGTTTATTTGCATGGTATTTAATTGGTCGGTCATAATATAAGGATAATATATGACATATCAATTAATTTTTATTTTGTGGCAGTATCTGAAAATGGCATCCGAGAATGTTGAGAATAGCAATGGAGCACAGACGACTGTTGATTCACCACATATCAATAATCAGGATAATGTGCATCAGGAAGGTGTCAATCCTCATGCAAACAACAACACTGACCAAATGATGAATGATCAAATGTTCAGAGGCTTTATGCAATTCATACAACAACAGGTGAAAGCGGCTCCTGTCCACAACGTAGGTGGAAATACTGGAAACTCTCTGGCGGTCACCGCTAAACAGTTTAAGGAGCTGGGACCACCGGAGTTTAAGGGAGAACCCAAACCACTTGTAGCTGAAACATGGATAAAGCAGATCACCAAGATATTTGATGTCTTGGGTTGCTCCAATGAGCAAAAGGTTCCCTTTGCCGCCTTTATGTTGCGAGGAGAGGCAGATTACTGGTGGGAATCGATAAAGCGTACTCAACCTGCCGCACTGAAGATGTCCTGGGAGAAGTTCCAAGAGCTGTTTAACGACAAATACTTTCCCGAGAGTATTCGTCACATGAAGGAGGTGGAGTTCATCAAATTGGAGCAGAATAATATGACCGTGTCGCAGTACGAGGCAAAATTTGCGGAGTTATCCCGGTTTGCGTCCCACCTGGTGGATAATGAAGAAAGAATGACGCGGATGTTTTTAAGAGGTTTGAAGCCGGAGATACGTCAACATCTTGTTTCTCATAAACTGTGTTTGTATTCAGATGTTATAAATAGGGCTCAGTTGGTGGAGCGCGATAACGAGATAACGCAACCAAAAGAGAGCAGCCGGCAAAATGATAATACCAGTGAGAGCAGTCATCGAAGCGGTGACAACAAGCGTGGAGGGAATCAACAGGCCAGAAATGGTAACCACTTCGGTGGTAATCAGGGCCAAAACAATAAGAATGGACATTTCAAGAAGAGGAGATTCAACAATGATGGAAAGACGTCAGCACCAGCACCTGTCGTTAAGGAAGGAGAACGACCACCTATCATATGTTTCAAATGCGGAGGGGAGGGGCACATCAGTCCAAACTGCGCGATGCCGTCCAAAGCATGTTATAATTGTGGAAGAGAAGGTCATTTAGCCCGATTTTGTCGTTTACCGAAGACAAATTCAGCTAGGATGGAGGCACCAAAAGCCGTCCCAGAAAAGTCAAAACCGGTTGTGCAAGGGAGAGCGTTTGTTGTGAACTCCCAGAGAGCAAGGAACCCAAATGAGGTCATCACGGGTAAGCTTATCATAAACTCTAAAGAAGTTTATACTTTATTTGATACCGGTTCAACCCATTCTTTTATTTCTCCTACTTGCGCTCATCGATTAAATTTGATTCCGGAGAAATTAGACTTTGACTTATCTGTGGAAACTCCGTTGGGAGAAACCTTCATTACCTCCACTGTTTATAAGTCTTGTTTGATTCAAGTTGGTACCCACACATTACCTATCGATCTGATTTCATTAAAAATACTTGCATTTGACGTGATTCTAGGGATTGATTGGTTAACTACTCATTATGCAAAAATTAATTGTTTTCGTAAGGTTGTTAGCTTTCATATTCCTAATCGACCTATTATGCGAATTCAAGCAACCAAACCATTAAAATCAATCGCTGTCATCTCAAGTCATAAAGCTATTCGTTTATTGAAAAACGGATGTCAAGCTTTCTTAGCTCATGTCACAGATCTAAACAAAAATACGTCAGTTTTGAATGATATTTCTATTGTTAATAAATTCCCTGACGTATTCCCTGAAGAACTTCCTGGCCTACCCCCAGAGCGTGAAATTGAATTTTGTATCGACCTTGAACCCGGTACAAAACCCATTTCCAAAGCCCCATATCGAATGGCTCCTATTGAACTTCAGGAGTTAAAGATCCAACTGCAGGAATTGTTAGACATTGGCTTTATTCGTCCTAGTACTTCTCCTTGGGGTGCTCCTGTTCTATTCGTGAAGAAGAAAGATGGAAGTATGCGACTTTGTATTGATTATCGGGAGTTGAATCATGTCGCCATCAAAAACAGGTACCCATTGCCACGTATTGATGACCTGTTTGACCAGTTGCAAGGAGCACAATTCTTTTCAAAGATCGATCTTCGTTCTGGATATCATCAGCTGAAGGTTAGAACTGAGGATATTCCAAAGACGGCTTTTAGAACTCGGTACGGGCATTATGAATTCTAGTCATGTCCTTTGGATTGACTAATGCTCCTGCTGCCTTCATGGATATGATGAACCGGGTATTCAAGGAATATTTGGATCATTTTGTGGTCGTCTTTATTGATGACATCCTTATTTATTCCAAAAGCCGTGAAGATCATGAGCAACACTTGAGGCTGGTACTCCAAAAGCTTCGTGAATACAAGCTTTATGCCAAGTTGAAGAAATGCGAGTTCTGGCTGGAAGAGGTAGCATTCCTTGGGCACGTAGTATCAAGTCGTGGAATATCGGTTGACCCGGCAAAGATTGAAGCTATTCAAAGCTGGGAGCAACCTAAATCAGTGACCGAGGTACGTAGCTTTCTTGGTTTAGCTGGTTATTATCGGAGATTCGTGGAAGGATTTTCTCGAATCGCTACTCCATTAACTCAGCTGACTCGGAAAGATACAAAGTTTGGTTGGAGCGAAGAATGTGAGCAGAGTTTTCAAGAACTCAAGAGGAGACTCATTTCAGCACCTGTTCTAACAATACCATCTGGCTCGGAGGGATTTGTCATCTACAGTGATGCTTCGAGCAAAGGGTTGGGATGCGTTCTCATGCAACATCGAAAAGTCATAGCCTATGCATCAAGACAACTCAAGGAATATGAGAGGAATTATCCTACTCATGATCTAGAGTTGGCAGCTGTTGTCTTTGCACTTAAAATTTGGAGGCATTACTTGTATGGGGAGAAAGTGGAGATCTTTACGGATCATAAAAGCCTCAAATATTTCTTCACTCAAAAGGAACTCAACATGCGACAACGACGTTGGCTTGAACTGTTGAAAGATTATGATCATACCATTCAATACCATCCTAGAAAAGCGAACGTGGTAGCTGACGCATTGAGTAGAAGATCATATGCGGGTACAAGTGCAATATTAACAACGCAAAGGCCCATTTTGTGTGACTTGCAAAGGATGGAGATAGAGTTAAAGACTCCAGGGACCCATGTGATGATGGCGAATATACGAGTAGAACCGACTTTAATCGATAAAGTTAAAGCTGCTCAAGCTACAGACCTGGAGCTGATGCGTATGAGGAAGAAAGTGCAAGAAGGTTCTATGCCGGAAGCAAGAATCGATGAAGAAGGAATACTTCGAGTCAACTCCAGACTTTGTGTTCCTAACAACCCTGATTTAAAGTATGAAATCATGATGGAGGCGCACAACACACCGTTTGCAATCCATCCTGGAAGTACCAAAATGTATCATGATCTTCGTCATACATTTTGGTGGAGCAATATGAAGAGAGAGATAGCGTTGTTTATCTCAAGGTGTCTAACTTGTCAACGAGTCAAAGCGGAGCATCAAGTACCAAAAGGTCCATTGCAACCACTTGAAATTTCAGAATGGAAGTGGGAGCACATTACCATGGATTTCGTTACCGGTCTTCCTAGGGTTTCTCAAGGTATTGATGCGATTTGGGTCATTGTTGATAGATTGACCAAGTCTGCTCATTTCTTACCGATACGAGAAACTTATACACTTGAACGTCTTGCTCGTATGTACATAAACGAGATTGTAAGACTGCATGGTATGCCAGTATCCATAATTTCTGATCGAGACCCAAGATTCACTTCACGATTTTGGGTTAGTTTACAAAAAGCTATGGGCACGGAGTTACGATTTAGTTCGGCATATCATCCTCAGACGGACGGACAATCAGAGAGGACTATTCAAACTCTTGAAGATCTATTAAGACTCTGTGTCTTTGACTTCAAGGGAAGTTGGGATAAGTTCTTACCATTGGTGGAGTTTTCCTACAACAACAGTTATCAAGCAAGTATTGGCATGGCTCCATTCGAAGCATTGTATGGAAGAAAATGTCGTTCTCCAGTATGCTGGGATGAGGTGGGCGAAGCAACGTTGTTGGGACCGGAGTTGGTACGTATGACTACAGAAAAGATTCAAACGATCCGACAACGTATAAAAACCTCACAAGATCGACAAAAGAGTTATGCTGATCTTCATCGAAAGGACGTGAAATTTGATGTAGGAGATCATGTGTTCTTACATGTTGCTCCATGGAAAGGAGTTACAAGATTTGGAAAGAGAGGAAAGCTAAATCCTCGATTCATCGGTCCATTTTTAATCCTCGATCGAGTAGGAACTGTGGCTTATAGACTCGCTTTACCGCCAAGTATGTCTCGTGTTCATAACGTTTTCCACATATCCATGTTACGCAAATATGTGGAAGACCCGAACCACATTATTGAGTTAGAACCGGACGAAATAGCGGAGGATTTGACGTATGAAGAAGTTCCTGTTCAAATCTTGGATAAGAAGGAACATATTCTACGCTCCAAGGTTATACCTCAAGTCAAAGTTTTGTGGAGAAACCACGATGTTGAGGAAATGACTTGGGGAATTAGAATCAGAAATGAAATCAAGGTATCCTTACCTCTTCGACATACCAGGTACGTACCCTAATTTCGAGGGCGAAATTCCATAAGAAGGGGAGGTTGTAAGACCCCAACTTTTATAAATAAAGATGAATTTTCTATAAATATCATTTTTGAATATTATGGAATTAATTTGATATAATGTTATAGTTGTGGGTAATATTTATAAATTTTGCAAAGTAAGCAAGTTGTTATAAAATATTCGTTTGGTCGGAGAATATTCTTTTTGTCGAGGAATATTCGTACGACGGCACAATCATTGGTGGACCCCACAACGGAATTATTGTCGGATTGAGAAAACGACAAAAATATTTTATTAAAAATAACGGCTGAGGTGTTACCATTAAAACCGTTAAAACTGTTGAACTACTCGGTAGTAAAAGTACAGTAATACGCGTGGTTGCATAGTAGCACACGGTATTGATTATTGATGCTTACGTGAGAAGTCACTCAGCTATACTCAATTATTGCTATAGTAATTGCTACATCATATCTCTTAAATTATTGTCATAGTATCGTCTGTATAATATGTTATATTATTAAATCAATAATTGAGACGTTGTGGTAAGTTTGGTTATTTTATGGGGGGCCATATGTCATCATCTAAGAGTCTCTTCGTCAATAGTAATTACCGTCGTCAATAGTAATTACGTCGTCAATAGTATTTACCTTGGTCAATAGTAATTACCTTCGTCAATAGTATTTACCTTGGTCAATAGTAATTACTTTCGTCAATAGTAGTTGTCCCTTCAATATTACCAAGAGTCATTTGACCCTTCGTTAAGACCAAGAGTCATTTGACCCTTCGTTAAGACCAAGAGCCACCCTCAGTTTTTCTATAAATAGAGGCCTAGGGCTTCATTATTTTTCACGAATTCATTCAAGCTATAGAGAGAGAAAGTATAGAGAGAATAAGAGAGAGAATAAAAGTATTCTACTACATCACTTTTCCAATATCCAGTTCTTTTAAGGTAGGGAATATTATTTCTTTTATATTCATGAAGAGAACTTCTGTTATTCCATTTGTTATTATTCTGTTGGAATAACCAGTATACGCGGTCTACCCTATACTTGGTGACATTCTTCTATTATTCTGTTGGAACATCCTGTCTGTGTGTTTTACACCGGACCTGGTTCCGTTTATTATTCTGTTGGAACATCCTGTCTGTGTGTTTTACACCGGACCTGGTTCCGTTTTATTATTATTCTGTTGGAATATCCTGTCTGTGTGTTTTACACCGGACCTGGTTCCATTATTTATTATTCTGTCAGAATATCCTGTCTGTGCGTTTACGCCGGACCTGGTTCCATTATTTATTATTCTGTTGGAATAACCTGTCTGTGCGGTCTATCGCATGCATGGTGATTTCTTTTGTTACTCCATTCTTTATTATACTCAGTTGGTTAAGTTTTGACTTCTATACTCCATGAAATTTGTGGAATATCCTTGATAATTGTGTTTCATCCAGTATTTTTTCATGAAAATATTCTTCTAAGTATTCTTGAATTTTACTCCACAATGCAGTATCATGTTGACAATTTGGACGTTGTTAATTCTTGGATAAATTAATTCTTGAACTTATTTTATTGAATTCTTATATCATTGTCATCATCCTCATGTTTATATTCTGTTGAAAGTCATCTGTGGCCTGTAGTGCATAGATGGACTTGGTATGATTATGACCAGGGATTATTCGGTGTAATCATGACCGTAATATTACAAATGATGTGGTAAAAGTCATCATTGGCCCGTAGTGCATTGATGGACAGTTGTTGGCATGATCATGACCATTAATGAATACACGAATATCCTTGGCCGTAGTGCAGGGGTGATTCGATGATGTGGATTATTTTATTAAGCTGAGTCTCAGCGATCACAGTGTTGAAAAACCTTTTAAATCATAAAAGATAGTAGAGTTTATTTTCTACTTGACTCTCTTAATGGATTGCTTGTTCCGCTACAGTTAAACTTGATGTCTATTATATTTTATCAGTTTAACATTATTGAAGGCTAATGATAATTTATTTTGCATTATCTTAGTCATAATATTTCTTACTGGGCTAGTTGAGCTCACCCTTTCTTTCACTGTTCTCTTCAGGAAATGAGAACGTAGCTGGGACAAGTCGGGGAACGGAGTGATGGTCCGAATGATAGTATTAGTTAGTAGTCCTCACTATTCTATGTAATGGTGTGTTAATAAATGTAATGAGGACTCCTTTTGAGTATGAATACTCTCTAGAAGATAATATTTGTATTCAAACTCACAGTTTATGTTTTGTCGTATTGTACACGACAGTTGTATTAATCAGTTGTATTTGTATTCTGTACTATGTATCTGACGACCCAAGATGGGTGATGTATACCTAATTTTGGGGGCGTCACAACATATGCTGTGAGTTTGGATACAAAAATATTACCAAATGTGGACTCATGTTCCAATCGTGGACATCACCTCACAATGACACCTTACATAAAGGTATAGTCAAAAAAAATGTTTGAGAAATTAGAATCTTTGGGAAGTGCTTAAGGAAACCTTCGTACTTCAGTGGGAGGCATGCGTCTAGGTTATGATAGATATCATATGGCCACAGAATTATCTTTGGTTGACCCAATAGACCCCAAAGAAAAACGAGGAGGAGAAGATTACTATCATATTCTTCCCAATGGTGAGTCTTCTCTTGGACATAATCATTAAATCTCTACTGTCTCTCATTGAGAATTATACTTTAAACAACAAACACCAAGATTATATAGGTAGTGTCGTATATATACTCAGCAAGTGGATGAGCCCATCCTGTCTCATGATGACACGAGGTTGTATGTCG